>JAQZBX010030119.1:0-26959 GCA_029593785.1 Cabassous unicinctus | reverse complement strand
TTTATCTTTTACATTTGACATTCTGAATAGTATGTGTCTTGGTGTAGGTCTATTTGGATTTATTCTCATTGGGGTACAGTGTGCTTCTTGGACATGTAAGTTCATTTCTTTCCTGAGAGTTGGGAAATTTTCAGCTACTATTTCCTCAAATACTCTTTCTGCCCCTTTTCCTTTCTCTTCCCCTTCTGGAACTCCTCCCATGACACCTATGTTGTTGCGTTTTGTGTTGTCATTCAACTCTCTGAGCCCCTGCTCAATTTTTTCCATTCTTTCCTCTCTCTGTTCTTTTCTCTCTTCAATTTTAGCTGCTCTGTCTTCGGTATCACTTATTCTTTCTTCTGTCATTTCGAGTCTGCTGTTGTATGCCTCAAATGTGTTTTTGACTTCTTCTATTGTGTCTTTCATTCCCATGAACTCCGTTACTTTTCTGTTCAGGATTTCAAATTATTCTTTGCGTTCGCTCAATGTCTTCTTGATGTCATTTATCTCTTTAACTATATTGTCTTTCATCGCATTAATTTGATTTTGGAAATTTGTGCTCATCTCACTGATTAGTTCTCTTAAATTCTGCATCTCTTCTGGGACTTTGATGTATTCCTTTTCTTGAGCCATGTCTTCTATTTTCTTAGTATTGCTCGTAATTTTCTGATGGTGTTTAGGCATCTGGTTAGGTTGTATTTTACTTAGATGCTCTATATCTTTCTCTTTTATAGGGATTTAGTGGCAGGAGGCTGTGAGTTACCACAGCTCTTTGATTTTTGGCTCCACCTTGTTAGGATTGTCCTGCTGGTTGCTCAGAACTGGGCACTGGACTCAGTAATTGGTTGTAGAGTCACTTCCTAGGGCCTTGGGCAGGGAGGCTATAGAGGCCAGGAAAAGCCTCTCCTATTTAATATTCTTATGTGCACTTCCTTGGTCTGCCAGGAGATGGCGCTCCTTGGCAGCTCTCAATTCAATGCCTGGTCAAAGTGTGTTTGCTGTGACACAGACCAGATCAATGTGATAGAGCTTCCTGTCTCGGGGCTAAGAGCCTTGTAATTTAAACTTTCAGAGACAGTTCTCCAGTCTTCTCTGGCAGCCCCATCCCTTTTCCCAGCTAGGAAATATTTCCTCTCCCCTCTGAATCCTCAACAATCAGTCCCTGTTAGTAGAGGAGGAGATTGGGAGGTTTGTATATCTTTAGCCCCTTACAGGCTCCAAGGCAAGCAATGGTGCTGCCCCACCCAGCCTGGAAGGGCTCTTGGGACAGGGCAGACCAAACCTGGGAGTCAAAAGCAGGGTCAGCCCCAGGCTCTCTCTCCCCTCTCCTGTGGATCCTCAACAATTAGTCCAGGCTAGAAGAGAGGGAGATTGCTGGTTGGATTTCTCCAGTCCTTCCTAGGCTCCCAGGGCAAACCGCCGTGTGGAAGGGTCCGTGGGGCTCCGCAGCCCAAATTTGCGGGTCGGAACCTGAGTCAGCCTAAGGCTGTGTCCCTCTCTCTCCCCTTTCCGGGAGTGGTAGATCCCTGGAACCCCCTTTATCTGTAGTCGCAGGCCCAGAGGCCTGAGAATTCTAAAGAGCGTGGGGGAGGGTGCTGGCAGCAGCAGCCGCTGCAGATTCCAACTCACGGTTCTGTTGTTGCGATTTCCCTCTTTCGTCCCTCTCTCCTCTGGGTGGTGTGCAGCCTTCACCTGCTGTCCTAAACCCTAGAAGATCTATTTTGGGGCTGTTTTAGCTTTTTCTCTAACTATTTTTCTGGAGAAGAGATTCCCGTGTCTTACTAGTCAGCCATCTTCCTGGAAGTCCTTCCCCTCATGCCTGTTAACATTTCATTGGCCAAAGCAAGTCATGGTGCTGAACCCAAAGAAGGAATGGGAAAATCCATAGCATATCCTCTTCTTCTAAGGGCTCCGGTCACTTTGGATTAAGGCCCAGCCTGATTCCATTTGGCCTCATCTTAATAGGATCCTGTTTACAGCTGAGCTCACACCCCCAGGACCGGGGGTGAGGACTTGAACTTGTCTTTGTGGGGCACACGGTCCAATCCTCTGCACCCAAGCCTTCACTTTTCCAGCCTCCTACCATTTCTCACCATCCTCTGCTTGGTCTCAGAACCAGTGGCACACATCATAGGCCTTTGCTATGGTAGCACTGACTCCTGGTACCCATTTATATAGCCCTTTTCTCTCGCTGCCTAACAGACAACCACAATGTCAGTGGCAGACTAAAGAAGCAGTAATTTTTCTCAAAGCTCTGAAAGTCCCATGAGAGTGGCTGACCTAGGCTGGGTTTGGCTGTTGGCTCTGCTGATCTTGGAGGGCCTCACACGTGCAAGTGCAGGCTGGCTGATCATTGGCCGATCTTGGGCCATCTCAGCTCCACATGGAGTTGGCCCTGCCTCTCCTTCTCATGATCTTGGCAGAAGAACAACTAGAAATGACAAAGGCCTTTCAAGGCTGAGCCTGGAAAATGGGCAAGCCCTCACCTCAGCCTCATTCTTTTGGCCAAAGCAAGTCACATGGCTGAACCCAGAGCTAAGGGACGGGTCACATACTTGCCCCTTTAGTGGGAGGAGCTTTAAAATTGCCTAGAAAAGGGTGAGGATGCAGGGAGGGGTGTAGGATTGGGAACAAAAATAGCAATCGCCCCCAGTTGTCATTTCCTCTCTCATGTGGCCACACTAAGCCCCCATGTCTTGGTTGGTCTGTGCTGCTGTCACAAGTACCACAAATGGGTTTGGGCCTAAATGACAGGAACAGGAATTTATTGGCTCATGGTTTTGAGGCTAGAAGTCCAAAATCAAGGCATCAGCAAGGCGACGCTCTCTCCCCAAATTCTGCAGTGTTCTGGTATGGACAGCCAGCAATCCTTGGGGTTCCTTGGTTCATCTCTGCCTCCCATCAGGTGGTAACGTCCTCTCCGTTCTGGCTTCCGTGACGTAGGGGTCTCTTTATGAGGCCTACAGTAGTTGGGATGGAGACTCACCCTCATTCCTTTGGGCCCCACCTCAGCTAAAAATAGCACCTTCAGGAGGTCCTAGTTACAGTGAGTTCACCCCCACAGGAATGCACAGGAAGATGTGGAACGTGTTTTTTGGAGTACATTATCCACCTACCACCCCGAGGTTCAGACTTTTCCTTGCCCTTGGTGCTGCGCCACCCCCAGCCCTGTGAAATGATGGGTCCATAGAGAGGAAAGAATTAGGGGGCAGGAAGCCCAAGAGGGGCTGGAGGAGGGACAGCTCAGCACGGCTGGCCTCTCTCCTCAGCGCTGCAGAGGCTGCGGGGTGGCCTAGACGTGGCCGAGGAGCTGGAGGAGCTGGAGAAGGAGCAGGCCGCCTGCAAGGGCCAGTGCCCCCAGCGCCCCTGGGAGCTGTTCCGGGCCCGGGCCCTGCGGAGACAGGTGGTCAGCCTCGTGGTGCTGGGCAGTGCCATGGAACTCTGTGGGAACGACACGGTAAGCCCCCCACCCACCACCACCCTGGGGCGCACAGGCCTGGGTGCTTTCGACAGTGGGGTGCCAAGGGAGGTTGAAGGGAGCCCTGAGTGGGCCCCCTTTTCCTCTGCCTCTCCCAGGTGTACGCCTACGCCTCCTCGGTGTTGCAGGAGGCAGGAATTCCCGAAGAGAAGGTCCAGTACGCCATCCTCGGGACTGGCTGCTGCGAGCTGCTCATGGCCTTCGTCAGCGTGAGTCCGCCCAGCCCCTGGGCCCATCCACCACCGACACTCAGTCCTCCGCATGAAGCCCCTTTTCACTCCCGGTCACCCTGTTAGCATGCATTTATTGAGTACCTCTTGTTTGCCAGGCACCCACACTGCCCTTTTAAGACAAGGAAACTGAATGAAGCAGAGCATTTGTCCAAGGTCCTCTGGGAAATTTATAAATAGTGTTCTTGAGCTCCTGAAGCAGCCCACCCCAAAACCAACGTCCGGGGCCCTGGTGCCCGGGTCCGTGGCTGAGCGGGCTCCTTTGGTTTGCAGTGTCTGGTGATCGAGAGAGTGGGTCGGCGCGTGCTGCTGACGGGGGGATACTGCCTGATGACCTGCTCGGGGAGCCTCCTCACGGTGGCCCTGTGCTTACAGGTAGACTGGGGGGGTGGGGGTGGCGAGGGTTGGAGCGGCCAGGTGCCAGCCTGCCGCCCACCTCACCCCACCCCCACCTCTGCTGCAGAGCACCATCCCCTGGATGCCCTACCTGGCCATGTCCTGTATGTTTGCCTTCATCCTCAGCTTTGGTATCGGCCCTGGTGAGTGGGCCCAGGGGGCTCTGGGCTGTGGATCTTGCTGAAGGCCTGGTGGAGGTTTGAATGAGCATTGGGTGGATGCGAGCCCACCCGTGCCAAGGCTTCCGGGGTTGGGGGGAGGACGGTCGGAGGAGAGCACTTAGGGGTCTCCTGTAGAGACGGCCGGGACGCCCACCCCCATGTCCGGGGAGAGGCAGGCAGAGAGCCCTGTATGGCAGCACCTCTCTGTCCCCACCCTTCCTTGCAGCTGGAGTGACGGGGATCCTGGCCACGGAGCTATTTGACCAGATGGCCCGGCCGGCTGCCTACGTGGTCTGTGGGGTGCTCATGTGGGCCATGCTTTTCCTGGGGGGACTGGTGTTCCCCTTCATTATGGTAGGCCTGCCCCTCCCCCTGGGAGGCCCCCCGCCTTGGGTTTTGTCTCCTTGAGCATGAGAAGCCCAGCTGGGAGGGCTTCTACCCGCAGAGCCCCAGACTGGAGGGGCTAGGTCTGAGCTCAGCACAAAGGGGCCAATCCCTCGTGGGCCCTCCTGTCTGGGGTGCTCACTGGGGCCACACCGCGTGTCTCTTAACCCACAGGAGGGCCTGTCCCACCTCCTCTACATTCCTTTCCTCTGTGTTTGTGTTTGTGCGGCCATCTACACTGGCTTCTTCCTGCCCGAGACAAAAGGCAAGACCTTCCTGGAGATCTCCGAGGAACTGCGCAGGCTCAACTTTCCCAAGCAGCTCCAGGAGCCCACGTGGAGGGACCCGGAGACCATCCAGTCCACGGCACTCTAGCTCCACAGCTCCCCTCCCCTCTGAGAATGCAGTGGCAGAAACAGCCGGGGCTCTGTCTGCATCCCACAGTCCCGGGTTCCAGCCCAGCCACCTCCAAAGGTGTGCCACTTTGAAACAGTGTGTTAGCTTGCCAAATGGCTGCCGATGCAAAGTACCAGAAATGTGTTGGCTTTGTAATAGGGATTTTTGTGGGGTAAAAGCTTACAGTTCTGACCGAGGCTGTGAAATGTCCAAATGAAGGCAACAGCAGAGACGCTTTCTCAGGATCCTGCTATATGGTGAAGAGGCCACTGATCTCTGCCAAGGTCTCTGTCATCCCCTCCAGAATCTGCCGTCTCCCAGAGCTCAGCTGTGGGCAACCAAGCACAGGGCTTGTCTTGTTCCAGGCCTCCTCTCTGCCTCTCAGGGCTTCTCTGCCTTTCTGCAGCTGTAGGTGAACCTGGAGTCCTTTCTCTTACATGACCAGACCAAATATAGCAGTGTTTCCTTTTCCTGTCTGTCTCTCTCTGTGTCTCCGTTTATATCAGACCCAGCAAGAGGGTGGAGACTCAACCTGAGTCATGCCTCGCTGACATAGTCCAATCAAAAGTCTCACAGAGAGCAGCGGCTCACGCAGGTCCTAGGCTGCAGGAGGTGGCGGCCACGGCCGCGTGAAGACAGTGGGGATGGTGGGGCCCGAGAACGAGCTCTCTATCCGCTTTGTTCCCGGGAATTGCCACCTGGTAGAGGAGGAAGTTAACATCCCCACAAGACAGATTCTGATTACTGGTGCCACTGGGCTTCTTGGCAGAGCTGTCTACAAAGAATTTCAGCAGAATAATTGGCATGCTCTTGGCTGTGGTTTTAGAACAAGACCAAAATTTGAACAGGTTAATCTTTTGGATTCAAATGCAAGTTCATCATATCATTCATGATTTTGAACCTCGTGTCATATATGGTACATTGTGCAGCAGAGAGAAAGCCAGATGTGGTAGAAAACCAACCACATGCTGCTTCTCAACTTAACGTGGATGCTTCGAGGAATTTGGCAAAGGAAGCAGCTGCAGTTGGAGCATTTCTAAGCTACATTAGCTCAGATTATGTTTTTGTTGGAACAAATCCACCATATAGAGAGGAAGATATACGAATCCCCTGAATCTGTATGGCAAAACAAAATTAGAAGGGGAAAAGCCTGTCCTGGAGAACAATTTAGGAGCTGCTGTTTTGAGAATTCCTATTCTGTACGGAGAAGCTGAAATGCTTGAAGAAAGTGCTGTGACTGTTACATTTGATGAAGTGAAGATTAGCAACAAGTCGGCAGACCCGGACCATTGGCAACAGAGGTTTCCGACACATGTCAGAGATATAGCCAGTGTGGGTCATCAGTTAGCAGAGAAGAGAATGCTGGATCCATCAGTTAAGGGCACCTTTCATTGGTCTGGCAGTGAGCAGATGACTAAGTATGAAATGGCATGTGCAGTTGCAGATGCTTTCAACCTCCCCAGCAGCCACCTAAGACTTACTACTGGCAATCTGGTCTTAGGAGCACAAAGTCCAAGAAATGCTCAGCTTGACTGCTCCAAATTAGAGACCCTGGGCATTGGCCAGCAAACACCTTTACGAATTGGAATCAAAGAATCACTCTGGCCTTTCCTCATTGACAAGAGTTGGAGACAAACGGTCTTTCATTAGTTGATGTGTTGTGGTTTTTGTTTTGTTTTGTTTTTAATGAAAAGTGTAGTGTGTGGCACTTTTTAAAGAAAAAGGAATTAGTTTTGTATGAGTGCTCTTTAAATGTGAAACTTACAATCTTTCAGGTAAATGATACTCTTGCCCTAGTGAAATTTTCTAAGCAAAAGGGCATTGATGCCTTCTTTGAAGTAATGATCTGTTGATTATTTTGTTTGTTCTGGCTTAACTTGCTTTTTGAGTATAGTAAATTATGATTCTTAAGTATTTGAGAGCCAGGATGAAATAGATCTGCTGTAGCCTCTTTTTTTTTTTTTGCATGAAATGCATTGATCATGCCACATTTTCAGGATTTTTGTAAGAGTTGATCCTCTTATGTTGATTGTTTTAAAGTGTATTAAAATAGTAAGAAAATCATTGTGTTCATTCTTTGCTTTGCTTGAGCTCGGATCAAAATGTTTGATGAAAGAAACTTTATTTTTGCAACTTAAGTGCAGTTTTTATGCTTGAGATATTTCAACATGTTTCTGTGTACTGGAACTTCTGCGGCCTCACACCTCCTGGTTTTGTAGCAGTGTATGGTGAGCACTTGAGAGAGAGTGTGTGTGAATGTATGTGTGTGTATTTTAAAAAATATATGTAGGAAGTGGGTGTGGCTCAGTGGATAGAGCCCCCGTTTACCATATGGGAGGCCCGGGTTTGCGTCCCGAGGCCTCCTTGTGAGGGCAGGCCGGCTCGCGAGGCGCGGTGGGCTGATGCGGCAAGACCTCACACCAAGGGGGAGATAAGCAGACACAGAGAAGACACGCAGCGAATGGACACAGCAGCACAAGCAGCAAGGGGGGGATAAAAAAAAATGTATATATATATATGTATAACTATCCTTTTCACTCCATGTCACTAAATGATATTTCATATGAGTGGTTATACTAAGAATAATGGGTCTTGTAAGTCTTTTAACCATTCATGAATAATAATAAATATGTATTGCTGGCATGGTTAAAAAAAAAGAGTCTCACACCCATAGGAATGGATTAGTTCAAAAACACAATCTTTCTCTTTTTTGGGATTCATAAAAGAATTTCAAGCTGTCACAACCAGTGACTCAATCTCTTTTAGCCTCATTTCCTCATTAGTTGAATGAAGATAATAAACCCCACCTTGCAGACTGACTGTGAAAAATAGCAAAAGTGTAAGCCCCAGCAGCTGGCAGGGGAAGCTAAAGCCGCAAAGCTTTCTCATTTCTACGGAGAACAATTCCAAAGTCCACAAGAGGGCACCTTCCTTCTACCAGTCCACGCTGCCAGGCAAGGGGAACCCAGGGTCTGGGATAAGTCCTGTGATAAATCACAGATGGTTAAAGCTAGAAGGAGGGAAACGGATGTAGCTCAAGCGATTGGGCTCCTGTCTACCATATAGGAGGTCCAGGGTTCGATTCCTGGGGCCTCCCGGTGAAGGCAAGCTGGCCTGCGTGACGAGCTGGCCCACGCGGCGTGCTGGCCCACGTGGAGTGTTGTCCTGTACAGAATGCTGATCCGTGCAGAGAGCTGGTGCAGCAAGATGACACAACAAAAGAAGCACAGAGGAGAGACAATACGAGATGCAGCAGACCAGGGAGTGGAGGTGGCGCAAGAGATTGAGTGCCTCCTTCCCACTCCAGAAGGTCCCAGGATTGGTTCCTGGTGCCACCTAAAGAGAAGACAAGCAGACAGAAGAATACACAGAGAGCAGACAGCAAGCGCAAACACAAGTGGGGGGTGGGGTGGGGAGAAATAAATCTTAAAACAAAACAAAAAAAAGCTAGAAGGACCCGAAGGGATGGTCCTTTCAAGCCCTCAAGTTACCAGTGAGGAAATGAGGTCAGAGGAGTGCGGTAGCCGTGCTCCAAGTCACAGATCAAGATGGTGGCAGAGCCTGTGAGCAGTAGAATTCCTCTCCCAGCATCCCCCGTAGGAAGGATGATGGTGAAGAAGATGTTGGAATTTTCAGAGGCTTCCAGCTGACACCCATCCTTGCCCAAGTTTGAAACCAACTGAGGGAGACAGGAGTCTGATGTGATGGTTAGGCTCATGTGTCAACTTGGCCGTGTCATGGTGCCCAGTTCTTTGGTCGAGTAAGCACTGGGCTAATTGTATTGCAACGACATTTCTTAGATTTAAATCTTCAGTGAGTTGATTGCATCTATGGCTGATGACATCTACAAGCAACTGAGGAGTTTGCCATCAGCAATAAGTGACATCTCATCCAATCAGTTGGAGGCCTTAAAATAAGTGATTTCAGCATTCAGAGAGAGAATTCCCATCTCTGCTTCAGACAGCCAGTGTCTCCTGGGGAACTCATAAAGGACCTTCATTGGAGTTCCCAGCTTGCAGCCTGCCCTACGGAATTTGGACTTGTGCATCCCCATGGTCGCATGAGACAATTCAATAAAATCTCATAATATTTACAGGTATCTCCTGTTGGTCCTATTCCCCTTGAGACCCCTGACTAATACATCTGAGGGATGAGAAACAAAGCTGAGGCTAATGCCCAAGTTATTTTTTGGAGGGCTTGACTTTGCTGTGTGGCCTCAGTGTACCTCTGATCATCTCTCCATCAAATAGGACCCCAGAATCCAGCTCCAGGCAGTGGTGTTAGAGCAGAGCCCTCTGAGCAGGGGCCCCTTGTGAGGTGGGGACAAAAGCAAGGAAGGGATCACGGATGAGTCCCTAGAGCCCTCTCCTCAAATCCCCCATGGGATAAGTGAGGGGTGGGGAGACAGGGTGGAGATACCCAAATGGACATCCCTCTGCAGGGAAATAGGGGCAGGGGCCTCTTCCCTCCAGATGGAAGATTCTGTGATATGGTGCATGGGACACGGTGGGATTGGGCGTAATTCGGGGACAGGCTCAGTGTTGCAGGTGTAGGTTCTGTGGGGAGGCTGGGGGCCACTCCGTTCACGTGGGACTGGAACTCAGGAGTAAGGTCAGGGCTAGGGCTGGGGATCTGGGAATCCGAGGGTGAGAACGGCGGGGGGTGGGTATCAAAATGGTGGAGGTGGCTGCTAAAATGCACATTTCCCCAGAAGGCTGATTTGGGAGCAGGTTTCTACAGTTCACTGACAAGCCCAGGTGATTCGATGGAGGCAATTGTCAGGCCCCACGGTGAAAACTGCTCGAGTCCATGGTCACTAAAGACACACAAGTGGATGAGATGACCCAGGGAAGGAGATGACAAGAACCTGACACTGAGAAAGAGGCACCTGAGCTAGCCAAGCTGGAGGGGTGGGGCCCACCTGGCGAGATACAGGTGTGGGCACCCCCAGAATGGAGAGTCCATGAGAACGGTGGTCAGCTACCTGGATGCCGTAGAGGAGGAGGAGAGGCCGACACATGCCGGCAGACCCACTGCCAGAGGCCCCCAGCAAATCCTGGGTGCTGGTTAACGGGAAGCGACACCTGTGCTCAATGAGACAGAAGCCAGGGGAGACCCAGCCACCCACACCTGTCTTCCTGCACCATCCCAAGTGCCAGGCACACTCACTCGCTCACCCAGACACAGGCACAGATGCTCACCTACACACACACACACACACGGGCACCACCCTCTCCCACAGGCTCACACACATACGCACACACACTCACGTGAGCACCCCCCTTTCCTCCACTTTAGTCCCCTTAAGGGACCCCTTGCACCCTGTCACACTCACTGTTTTATTCCCATTTTTTTTTCTGCCTCTGGGGCCCAGGAGACCCCTGCTCTAGGTGGGAGAAGCCTCGGGGTGAGGAAGGGAAACTGCGGAGGCCGGGATGCAAAGCCATCCACAGTTGCCTGGGGAATTCCTTGGGCTCCAGGACCCTTCCTGCCCCAAACCCCAGAAGTCGGGCTTCCCTGTGCCCCATCCGATTGGAGAACTGGAGGGGTCTCTGGGCACAATTCAGGCCCAGCTTTTGCCCCCTGGAGTGCAAGGGGGAAGGGGCTCCGGGGACAGGAATCCTGGGAGGGGGTGGGGCTCCAGGGGCTCTCTGGGGGTCACACCCCTCCTCTCAGCCTCCCCCCAACCTCCCTTCTCCCGCCACCCTGACTTGGGGACACACCACGAAGCATTGCAATGTTAGGTACTGTGGGGCGTGAGTAGGAGGAACAACCTTATTTAATTCTTTATCATCAACTATCATATTCTCCAATGACCGTCAGGTTTTTTCACCTGCCCTACAGAACCTTTAAATGGGCTTTGTGCTGGTCGTCTAATCCCTACATGGGCCCATTCTTGATTTCATCATGTCCACCTGAGAAGCGATACTGTTTAATATGGGTGACCCTCCTGGGTGGAGGCAGGTGCACTAGGGACCCACAAGCAGCACACCCTGGATAATTTCACCATGCACATGCAAAGGAGAAATTTGCCCGGTGATGGTGGTAAGGTCTTGTAACACATCCGCCCCAAATAAATATTTGGGAATGGGAGACATATATACAATAAACTTTTGGGGGGTGAGCCATCCGATTTGCAACGTTAGGGTAGTTTGTACTACTCATATGGCTTTTCCCCCATACCCATCTGTCACCTTTAGGGAGCCAGTAAACATCTGGGGATTCCCGCAGATGACTGTGAATTCTGCTCCGGTATCAGTAAGGGCTACCATGTGCAAATGGTTTTTTGGAAACCAGTGGATAACTAGCTCTGCATGAGGCCTCGGATCACTGGCTGTCACCCATATTTGCAGGTGACCATTGTCCCATCCCTAGGTCTTTGGGGATAGAGGGTATCCACTCGTTTATACTAGACTTTCTTTCCTTGGGGGGAGGGGGGTGCTGTGAGAATGGTCGCACAGATTTAGACGTAGGCAGAAGCAGAGAGCTTTCTTCCTGAAGCAGCTTTTGCTCGCGTCTTACTAATAGCATTAGGTTTTTGTTTTTCCTATTGGCGTGCCTGCGACAATTAAATCAGCTCATAATTGTTCACAGGTGTGGCACTTTGATATGATTTATGAATTCCAAAAAGAGATATTGATGATGCTTGTAAACTGGTCTGTTCCTCTGGGCGTGATAGCCTTTGATTGTATTAGATTCAGCTGAGATGGGTTTCATTAAATTATGTTAAGATTAGGGCTTTGATTCCACCACGTCGTCAGGACTCAGTTTGAGTCCCTGCCCCCTTTGTAGGCTATGTAAATGGACACTCAATCAAGGAGACACAGAGAAGTAGATACACAGAGAAAGTACACAGTGGAAGAGAGACAGCTCCATGGACACAGCAGAGTCCCTGGGAAGAGAGATGAGCCATTTGCCTGATAGTTTACAGCTGACCTTGTGACGAGACCAGAGTAGCTGAGCCTAGAAAAAAATGAACCCTGGGAAGACAGATGAACCCTATGCCAGCCTACAGCTGAGATAGTAAGAAGCTGGACCCACGGAACCGTAAGAGGGAATGCTGAACCCTTGCAGACGTCACCTGCCATCTTGCTTCAACATGTGCCAACAGTTTGGTAAGGAAGTAACCTTGAGTTGGACTCTTTAGGACCTTGTAACTATAAGCTTTTACCCCAAATAAATACCCTTTATAAAAGCCAACAGATTTCTGATACTTTGCATCAGCATGCCTTTAGCTGACTAATACAACAGGTTACGTCTTACAGGTCCCCTCTGCCCCTTCCCTTGTGAACTCTCTTTAGTATTCTTTCCATCTCACTTTCCCTACCTCTTGCAGCCGTATTCTTTCCATCTCACCCAAGTCTGCTATTGCCTGCACCATCCAGTGAACAGCCGGCCATCTAGTGGGTTGAGAATAGCTACTAATGTGTCATATCAGACTGGAGGCATGGTTTGGATTGTATAGTCCATCATCAAGTCCTTGAAAGTGATCAGTGTATGCTGCATCTTTCATTCCCAGTTCTCTGACTATATCCTGTAATTCTTCCATTGACAACCATTTACCTATTGGGGATGGCATATCCCCTTCCTTAGGCTAGGCCGATTGTGCAACTGCAATGCACCACACTAACAAATTTTGAATGCTGTCTGGTCTTTGCCATGCCTGCTAACCAAGCGACTATGATTTCTCGGCCCTTTTGTCTGAACTTTTCAGTTAATTCTACTAATTGTGCTGGGCTAGACTCCCTCATTATTGTCAGCTTCTGAGCAGGGATCTCTTCCCGAGGGTCATTGGGATCCCTGGTTGCTTTCATTTTTGTAGTTATTAATGGCCTTGCTTGTTTAGGTACCTCTTCAATTTCCTCCTCCCATTCTCCCTTTTCTCCCAGGGATCCCACACCTTCGGATCCCAGCCTTTCCTCTGGATAACCACAGATCTGCCTCCATGGTATCCTTTGTCCATGCATTTTCACCACTTTGCATGCCATTACTTCTAATTGTCCCTCTTGGGTATGTGCCCTTTTTGCTCATTTATCAATGTTGCTGGAATATGCTAACCTAGTATCCTTTTTTTAGAGCTAAAGCCTCTTCTTATCTCCTCATTTCAGCTTCTGCTTTTAACTGGGCTTTGGTAGCATATCGAACTGCCCACAACAATGGCCACATGGTGACAGCAATTGCTTCTTTTCCTGGCAATTTCCATTTGCCCCCAAGGTTCCCCTTCAGGACAGATAACACTCTGGCTGGCATTTTCAGGGAACCCCCGAACTCACTAACTGGGCCAAACTGTTCTAAACAATGGCTACCCATGCCCCCCCTCCCACTGGAAGTTGGCCACCCTGGGATGTCTCCTGCCTACTGAGACGTTACATCTGCGGATTCCTGTTTCTCTTGGCTTGTTTCATTTTCAGTCTCCTGGCTGGCTTACCAATTGTCTGGCTGTGAACCTACAAAATAGGTTCCACCAAAATTCTATGGGTACTTAAGACTGAAAAATGAACCAGGCCACTCCATATAGAAAAATAATAACAGTTTATTAGGGAACTTACAGACCGGAAAGCTGGTCCTGGGCGGCTGCAGGACATTCAGAGTAGCTGAATCCCTATATATAGGGGATTATATAGGGCAAGAACAAGGAAGGCACAGAACCAAGTTGGGATCTGCAAGATTGTAAATATGTCTCTTTGAAATTACTGATATGTAGCAGTAGTTTAGTACAGATACCTATCATGCTTAGTCTTGTCTAGGAATTTGTCTTCTCTGGTTGATGGCCTCACGGGCTGTGCACCTTAGTGGGCTGGTTCAGAGCCCCCAGTGGTGACAGGGCTAGATTATGGAGAGTTCGTTTGCACAGGGGGGCCCCCTACCATCTAAGTCCAAGCAGATCTTCCTTATAATCAGGGAGTCCCTCTGATAGTTCAACACCACTTGAGAGTTACGTAGGCAGCATCGGCCTGAAATCAGTGGTTGGACCAGAGCACAGAGACAGAAATGAGGAGGCTGTGCGGGGCAGGACCCAGGCTATGCCTTGGTCCCACAGGGCTCCTTCCTCCCCTGACCCATCTATAGCCCCCTGCTGAGCACCTGGACCTCCTCATCCCCCCATTCACTCTTCAGGGTGCCCCGTTCTCTCACTTGGCCCCTCTCCCTCAGGGCATCCAGGGTCGGGTCTTCATGGATCACAGTTTCACCAGCACAAGAAGCTCACCCAGGTTCCCAGGGTGTTGGGACATTGGGGAGACGGGGTCTCCACTCCAGGATGTCCTTTCCCCTTGGCAGTGACCCATCCCCCAGAGACATGAGCAGACACACAATGTACACTAGACAAAGTTTGATGATAAATGGTGAATCCTTTATTGAGGTGAAGTGGATGTGGGGGAGAGTGTGGAACTGGCCCACTTGAGCCAATCCCGGGAGGAGGGCTCAGGGATACAGAGGAGAGGTGAGGAAGGGCTGTCTGGGATAAGGGAAGACCTCTCCCCAGGGTGCTGTGTGCAGGCTTCCCCAGGGGCTGGGTTCTGAGGTTCAGGGAGCTAAGAACATTCTGCAGGGCTCATGCTCTTCTCCACGGTGCTCCCTTCGTGCATGACCTGGCAGCTGAACTGATTTCCCTGCTGCCACTGGGGAGGCGTCAGGGTCAGGTAGCTGCTGGCCGCGTACTTGTTGTCGGTCTGCTTGGAGGGCTTGGTGGTCTGGACGCCCTCGGTGATGAAGTTACCGTCTTTCTTCCACTTCACGTCCACGATGCCTGGGTAGAAGCCGCTCACGAGACACACCAGAGTGGCCTTGTTGGTTTTCTGCTCCTCAGCAGACGGCGGGAACAAATGGATCATGGGTGAGGACTTGGGCTGACCTGTGGCAGAGGAGGTGGTGTGAGACGAGCAGATGAAGAGTCTGGGGCCTCAGGGGCCCCTGCCCTGTCCCCCTCCTGAGCCTCTGTGTTTGCAGTGCCCCTCCTCATTTCCTTCCTTTTCCCCTCCTTCCATGGAGCCCCTTGGAGAGCAGACAACTCAACACCCCCCTAGAAGGCCTTCCTCGAATCCTCTTCTCCCCTCTGGCTGCCTCAGTTTCCCCATATTATAGTGCCAGACTGTCCTTCCTGTTCCCTTGTGTCTGAGTTTGGAATCTGGCTCACTTCTGTGCCCTCAGCCTCAACACCCAGGGCAGGGCTTGCAGAGACTGAATCAGTCCCCTGAAATCCAGATGCCCCCATCTCACTTCATTCTCCGGCTCCTGGGTCCCTGCTCTGTGACCTGGACCCCACACCCCTGCATGAAGGATGGTCCTGATGGTGTGTGGGGATCCCCAAACCTGTGCCCGGCACATGGTAAGGCCTGGAGCACCCCATCCATTCTTGGGGTCCAGGTACTGCTCCAGGCATGCCCTCTCAGCTTTCGGGGTGAGCCATGTGGGCTCCTTCTAGTCACAGACTCCCAGGGGCTCCCCCGGGCTCTGCCCGCCTCCCCTCTCCACACCGCCTGACCTCAGATCTATCTCCTCGGCTGCCTTCTTGGGCTTTTCACCCCCAAACTACGGGGCACAGCTGCCTCTATGCCCACCGCTGCAGCTTCCGGCAGGTCCTGATTCTTTTACAGCTGAGTAATGCTCTGAACCCCTGAATTTGCTCCCAGTCATCCCTGGCAGGATCAAGCATCCCTCTAAGGAAGGTGGGGGGCGGGGGCAAACCCCATGGGCAGGGGAGACAGCAGGACCTCAGCAGTCAAGGAGCTCCAGGACAGAAGAACCTCTGCCTGGTGGGAACCCCGTGTCTGGATTTCCCATACCCCTCCTTTCTAACCACTGTTCTAGGAGGGACGGGCTTCCTGTCACCTCACCCAGTCTCATCCATTTCTGCGTCCCTAGAGAGAGCTGGACCCTCTCTCCACCTTCTGTGGGCTTCCCTCGAGGGGCCTGTGTCACCAAGGTTGAGGTAGTCGGACGCCCACTCTGCCCTCCATGGTGTCCCCTCGGGCTGGCCCTGTGAGTCCCTGGAGGCTGGAGTCACAGCTCCAGCCCCCGTGCACCCCAGGCCTCCTGTGCAGCCTTTTCAGCCCTCAGCCCAGGCCCAAGCAGACTCAGGATGTCTCTAATGCAGGCTCTAGTTCTCCTTGTCAGAACTACCTCTGGCCCCCCTCAATGTCGGCTCTAGAAATGGGGAAGGAGCACCGTTCCTGGGGCCAAACTCCCCAGCCCCAGACTCTCGGGGCCAAGCCTGTGGCCAGCTGTCAGACTCTGAAGGTAGCTGCCCCGCCACTGGGGTCTTTCCTGCTGGTTACCCCAAGACCAACCGGCTTCCCCCAGATCCCAGAGAGAAAGGTAAGGGGAGTCGCTCCTAAAGCTGGGGAGGGCAGAGGGTGAGAGAGACAGGAAACTGACTTTCCAGAGACAGGAGAGGGGTGGGAGAGGTTGGGAAAGGGTTCTGAGAACCACTTACCTTGGACGGTGAGCTGGGTCCCACTGCCAAAGACATACCATGGTGACTGAGGCTCAGACACAAACCCATGGAGCCAGCACCTGGGGCCTTCCCCTTGGGGGGTGGGCCTGAGTGGGGACCTGCCAGGCATGAAGGACAACAGGCTGAGTGGGTGGGGTTGTGTCCTGGGTACCAGGCAGGGTGGGCGGCCAGCCCCCTAGAGGCCAGGTCATCCCTGGGCTGGGCTGTGATCTTGGAGAATCTCTGTTCCCCCTCTGGTCTCCGTGTCTGGTGACATTGCACATAGTAGGTGCTCAGCAAACACCTGATTGATGTGGTCCCTCCAGTGGCATCACACTGTGGAGGAGTGAGCCCTGAGCTGGCTCTGTCCACCTCCTGGCCTCGTTTTATGGGCCTGGGAGTTCTCCTTCCCCAAAATTTCCTACAGTCCAATCAGGCTGGTTTCCTCCCTGGGCCCTTGAACTCCAGGTCATTCTTGACCGACTGAGTTCCCACAGGGAGACCTTTCTCCTTTTGTCTCCCTCCACCAAGACTCAACTCAGTCCCACCTCTTTCAAGAAGGCTGGTCTGAGCTCTCAGAGCACTGTCTTTACGTTTGCCCATCTATCCATCTGCCAGTCTATCTGTCTATCCATCTGTACATCCATCCATCCATCCATCCATCCATCCATCCATCCATCCATCCATCCAACCAACCATCCAGTCAGCCAGCCAGCAATGGTTTCTGAGCACCATCTGTGCCAGCCACCGACTTATGTGCTGGGACATGGTAAGGGTCCCCTGGCTCTCACCCCTATGCCTCCTTGAAACCTCTCAGGTTAAGGCTACCATCCCTTCCTAGTCCCTGACCTCTCTGCAGGATGTGAGACTGTGTTTGCCCATTCCCTGCCCGCCCCCCCCCCTTTCTGTAACTCTCCTCTTTTTCTCCTCCTTCACTGGCTTCCCTTTCTCCATGGCCCAGCTATGGCTGCTGACCCTCTGGGCATCCTCTGTGGTTACAGGATGCCCACTCCTTTTTTTCCCCCATGCTCCCATACTGTGGAGTCTCACTACCGCCTGTATGGTGAGGCTCAAGTCAATAGAAACTTCTACATCCCTTCTTCAACTCTAGATCCATACCCAAATTGCCTACTGAATATCCCCAGTTGGATACCCAACAGGAATCTCAAACTCAACATGTGCCAGATGATACTGACAGCCTTTCCTGCAACCCAGTGCTTCTTCTGTCTTTTTTTTTTAAAGATTTATTTATTTATTTATTTATTTATTTATCCCCCCCTTGCTGCTTTGTGTTTGCTGTGTCCATTTGCTGTGTGTTTTCTCTGTGTCTGCTTATCTCCCCCTTGCTGTGAGGTCTTGCTGCATCAGCCTACCGCGCTGCGCGGGCCGGCCGGCCTGCCCTCACAAGGAGGCCCCGGGAAGCGAACCCGGGGCCTCCCATATGGTAAACGGGAGCTCTATCGATTGAGCCACACCCGCTTCCCACTTCTTCTGTCTTTATCTCTTCCCACGTTAGCATCAGTCCTCTTGAATCCCAGGCCACCAGCCTGGAGTCATTCACCTCACTTCTCACACTGAAATGGTCTCTGACCTTATGCTGCACCTACACGTCCATTTTTAAAATAAAAAAGATGATAAAGATAATTAAGAAACAATAGCAACATGGAGTCTCCAGGATCACAAGGAGCCCCAGGTTTTGCTTTTGCTGATTTTAATTCCTGGCTCAACTGAGCATAAGGATGTGGCATTGATTTGGGGCTTATTGAATGCACGTATCTGTTAGTCAGACTGCTGTCATTCCACATTAGAAACTGGCCCACTCTAGTCAACATAGTACTGGAAGTCCTAGCTACAGCAATTAGGCAAGAAAAAGAAATGAAAGGCCTCCGCATTGGAAAAGAAGTAGAACTATCTCTTTTCACAGATGACATCATCTCATGTGCAGAAAACCCTAAAGAATCCACAAAAAACCTATGATAGATGATACACGAATTCAGTGAAGTTGCAGGATATAAAATCAACACACAAAAATTAGTTATATTTCTATACATCAGCAATGAAAAATCCAAAAAGGAAATTAAGAAAACAATTCCATTTGCAATAGCAGCCAACAGAATAAAATACCTAGGAATAAATTTTATCAAGAAGGTGCAAGACTTGTACACTGAAAACTGCAAAACAAAAACACTGAAAGAGGGAAGCGGATGTGGCTCAAGCGATTGGGCTCCGGTCTACCATATAGGAGGTCCAGGGTTGGATTCCCTGGTGAAAAGGTAACCTGGCCGGTGCAGCAAGCTGGCCTAAGCAGAGAGCTGGTACAGCAAAATGATGCAACAAAAAGAGACACAGCAGAGAGACAATAAGAGACACAGCAGACCAGGGAGCTGAGGTGGCACAAGAGATTAAGCGCCTGTCTCCCACTCCAGAAGGTCCCAGGATCGGTTCCCGGTGCCGCCTAAAGAGCCTAAAGAGAAGGCAAGTAGACACGGAAGAATACATGGAGAGCAGACAGCGAGCACAGAACAACGGGGGTTGGGGGGTGGGGGTGGGGAGAAATAAATAAATAAATACATCTAAAAAGAAAAGAAAAGAAAAAAAAAGGTAGGCAAAGGACTTGACTTGAATAGACATTTCTCTAAAGATACACAAATGACCAAAAAGCAGATGAAAAGATGCTCAATATCATTGGCCATCAGAGAAATGCAAACTGAAACCACAATGAGATAGCACTTCATCCCCACCAGGATGGCTGTTATTTAAAAAAATAATAATAAGTGTTGGCAAAGGATGTTGAGAAACTGGAACACCTTAGACACTGTTGGTGGGATGGTAAAATGGTGCAGCCACTGTGGAAATCAGTTTGGCAGATCCTCAAAAAGTTGACCGTAGACTGACCAGATGACCCTGTAATGCCACTTCTTGGTATATACTCCGAAGCAGTGAAAGCAGGGACTCAAACAAATATTTATATTTGGATGTTCATAACAGCACTGTTCCCTGGCTGAGCCCCTGCCTGCCTTCCACAGCTCGTTCACCTTTCCCAGCACTCCTGGTTCCCTTTGCTTCCCCATCACCAGTCAGTGGCCCCCACATCTGACATTCTATCCACAGAGCTGAGCATCCCTCCATAGGGCACTTAAAAAAAAATTTTTTTAAAGGAGGTACCGGGCATTGAACCTGGGAACTTGTACATGCAAAGCAGGTGCTCAACCACTGAGCTACACCTGCTCTACCCCATAGGGCTCTTTTTCTTTTCTTTTTTTTTTTTTTTCGGTGCCCTACACGTTCAGAGAACCTTCTCTAGTTATGAACTATAGAAATGATCCCTGAAAGTATAGTCTTCCATAGGGCTCTTAAAATGGTCCACGTGTCTGTCCCCAGGCCTGGACTCTGACCCTCTCATTTCAAGCCCTTCCCCCTCTGCATCCTGGGGGCTGACCCCGAGGACACATTTAGGAACCAATCAGTGAATGGACATCCTTGGCGGGAGACCAAGCCAGACCCTTGCTCCCTTCTCTGACCTCCTGCAGACCACCCTTCTCTTGGACTATTTTATTACAATATAAGACAGGCTGGTGTGGTCATGGCGTCCTCTAACAGTCCATCAGAAAGTCCAGGGGTCGTCCTTGTCCCTCCTCCCCCTTGCTCGTCCCTCTCCAACTCCTCGGCTTCCCAAAGCTGCCCACAGATCTGCCCACTCTAAAGTCCTCTGGGACGCCCCAGGTGAAGTCCGTTCTCAGGCCACCTTTCCCAGGCACCGTGCGCTCCAGCCACCTGGGCTATGTTGAGCCCCCCAAGCCCTGCCTGGTGGCCTCCTCTGTCTTCCCTGGATGTGCCATGGTGCATGTGGCTGTCCCTTCATCTCTGGACAGAGGCTCCCCTGCCCCTGGATCCCAGGCCCAGGCCTGGGCCCCGTTTCCCGGGCTCTGCCCCTGACCAGCTCTCCTGCACGATGCTGAATCCCGGTCCTCGGCTAGCACCCATTGGGTGCTGATCCCATCCTCAGTGGCCGGCTGCTGGTGTGGTTCCCTGAGGAGCAGCTCATGGTAACCTTGGCCCTCATCACAGTGGGCCCCTACATCCCTGATTGGGGTGTCAGACTGCCAGATGCTTTCCCATCCAGTGTGGCCCACTCCCTTTGCAGAGGGGAAACTGAGGCCCTGAAGCATGGACTTGCCATCCCCACTGTCTTGGGGATGGGAATGGGGAACAGCTGGAGACCATCCAGCTTGGGCCCCGGGGTCCTCCCCTCTCTAGGTCTATATCCCGTTCTGTAAAACGGGGATGACAACATGGCACCTCGTGGGGCCATGGAGAGGAAGTTCTGCCCATAAAGTGATCTGTGCCCACCGGCCAGGAGGTGCAGCTGATGGGTGCAGCTGTGTGTTACTGGGGATCACAAATGAGCCCAGACACCGTGCCCTGCCCGGGGATTTCCTACCAGGCACAGAGAGGAGAGGGCTTCTGCAGGGTCACACAGCAATGTGGGGAGCAAAGGACCGGCTCCACCCAGAGACCCTGCTTGGGACTTCCCCACAGAGGCACCTGCACCCTGGGGTGGCTTGGGCTCCCAAGGGCCAGTCCCAGGTGGTGGGTTCAGCAGAGGGTCCAGTGACCTAGAGACCCCAGGGAAGACCCCCTTCCCCCTCCCCTGCCTGGTACTCCAGGGAGCGGCCCCTGTGCTCCAAGGCTTCTGGACGGAGAGGAGCTGGAAGCCTGGGCACACTGGACCAGCAGCAGCCACCACCCACCTGGGCTGTCCTGCCTCGACCTTCCTGTCTCTGCCCTCCCGGAACAGGGCCGGAGCTAGGGTGAGGCAAGTGAGGCACTAGCCTTGAGTGCAACACTTAAGTAACACCCAAAGCTCAGTGATCAAGAGAAACCACCCCACCTCTTTTTTAAAGGATTTTTTTAAACCCCCACCCACCCAATGGTTCCGTCACCTGTCTGCTAGTCTTCTTTAGGAGGCACCGGGAACCGAAACCGGGACCTCGTATGTGGGAGGCGGGTGCCCAACTACCCGAGCCACATCCACTCACCAGTATAAACCCCCTTTTAACGCAAATTACCGAATAAAGATTCACGCACAAAATCCACACTGAACCAAGAAACAACATTTTCAATAAAGATGGGATCTGCCAGGACCCCCTTTCTCCAGGGGGAGGCTTCCTTCTTGTCCATCTCCCCATCATTGCTGCTCTCCCCGTCAATTACCCATTCTGGGCCTGGGTCGCAGGGACGCCCGCCCCCCCACGTCCCTTCCATGACACACTCGGCCCTTACCTGTCCCACAGGCTCTGCAGGTTCCCCGCGCTCGACTGGCTGCTTCCTGCCTTGCCTCTGGGCTCAGAGGTGCTTGGAGGTGCTGCCGTGGGGGGCAGTATGCTGTGGGCACCCACGACCAGGCCCAGTAGCAGCAGCAGAGGCCAGCGCTGCCTGGGGTCAGGGCCCGGTCTCCCAGGGGCCTCATGGCCCATCTGGCCTGTCCCAGGCCTCATCATTCCCTCGAGCTTAAAGGCACCCACGGCCGACCTGCAGTGCCAGCAGTGGCCACCCCAGTGCGCCCCGGCCCGCGTGGCCTCGTCCTCGGCCTGGGCTGGCTCTGGTCCCTGCCCCCAGCGCCCAGCCCCTCCAGGGTCCTGGAGGTTTCTGCTAGAGGGGCAGCTGCCAACCGCCTTACTGCGGTGGGAAAACAGCACTCAACAGCTTTCCACTGTGCCCGCTTGGCTGTGCCCCAGGGCCCTGGGTTGGGGACACACCTGCTCCTGCCCTCATTCCCCAAGGGTGTCTGGGTCTTTGGGACCCCACTGTTTCTTGTTTTGATGGTTTTCTCTAAACCATATAATCCACTCAGGAAACCCATTGCCACAGCCTTGCCACCCACTGCCGCTGCTCTCCGTCAGGTCTGCTGTGCCTTTTCATAAGTTAGTCTATGTCGGAAGGATTCGTCAACGTTATGTCATCATCCTGATTTAGCGCTCGCAACATCTTCTGCAAGCTGGCATGTACCCGGGCAAGTTCCAGACTCTTGACGTTCCTCTACCTGGATTTATCCAAGTCCCTGGAGCATTCGGCAGGGAAGGGGTACTGCACTCGCTTTCATCTTCCTGAGCCCTGCTAAGTGCCCAAACATGTTTGTGACACCCGAGGTGGAGATGACGTGGTCATCGAACTGCCCAAGGAGGACTTTGGGTTTCCTTCAAGCTGCATCTTTTCATGTTCAGATACCTCACCCAGCAGAACCTCTAGAGGCCCAGAGACCAATTCAGAAAAATTACTGTTACATAGAACTAGCTCCTTCAGGCAGGTGGCATGGACACTTTGGGACAAGTAGGTGATATCATACACAGGGAGTCTACATTCACTGGCCACCAGGGTCTCCAGTGGTTTCTGCAGGGTGCTACAGAAAGGAGCAGCTATGCCTTGAGCATTGGGAGTGGTGCCTGAGGTACTCTGGGGATAAGTCTGAGAATAAGACCAGCACATTTCATTGCCCCTACTTTGGTCTCATTGGAAAAGGTAAGGGCTATTCCTCCACATTGGTCAAGAACTCAGAGCTTGGAGCCTAATATTTTCCCATTTCCAAGAGGACCTCCCTATATTTCAGAGAATATTATTGAGCACACTGACCTTGCTTAGTCTCAGATTTCTAACGAGCCAGGTAAACACAAAAACCACTCATGCACCATAAGTTGCAGTGGGAATTAATGAGATTTGGATGCAACTCCTACATGGTAAGGGCAGGGTTATTAGGAGATGGAAGTTTTGAGAAGCTGCTTCCCCACATTTCTATTCACCCAATGGCCAAGCCCAAGAAGAATGGTTCCCTATTCTAGAGAAGTCTATGAGACATAACTGAGGGGAACGAGTTGACCAAATCAACTGGGCTTACGTGTCATGGGGGACAGTTACCTAAAATACCACCCTCACAATTTACCATCCTTATTCACCCTTCTCTATACAGATCTATAAGCTCCGGAAGAATGAACCTATCCCCCATTCTTTCTGTGCTTGGCTGGTACTAGGTGCTTGAATGAATGAATGAATGAATGAGTGGATGAAAGGCCTATTCCTGGAATATCTTCCTCCCCTATAACAGTCAACAGGACCCCATCCTTGGCACTTGTGCTCAGTGACTCTGCAGAGAGTACAGCCATCCTCGACCAGAGGTGGGGCAGAGATACCCATCTGTGTGTCTCCACAATGTCTTTCCTATTTACTTCTCCCCCCCTCATTGTTTTTGCACTCGCTGTCTGCTCTCTGTGTGTTCTTTTTTGTCTGCTTGTATTCTCTTTAGGCGGCACTGGAAACCAATCCTGGGACCTTCCAGAGTGGAGAGAGATTGCTCAATCTCTTGCACCACCTCAGCTCCGCGGTCTGCTGCATCACTTATTGTCTCTCCTCTGTGTCTCTTTTTGTTGCATCATCTTGCTGTGCCAGCTCTCCGCTCAGGCCAGCACTATGCGTGGGCCAGCTTGCTTTTTATCAGGAGGCCCCAGGAATCGAACCCTGGACCTTCTATATGGTAGATGGGAGCCCAATCACTTGAGCCACATCCACTTCCCTCACCTGAACTTCTGATGTAGCTCTCCGGAGAGATAGCCAAAGGTCAAGTGGAGCTTCTCGAGTTGAACCAGCGGACTCAGCAGGGAGAAACAGCAGGAACATCCCAGGGGATGTAGCACAAAATGAGTTGCTTCTGGTTCCACAATTGCCATAACTGGGTGACGAACTGAGTTAGATGTGTGATGGGTGGCCGGTCCTCTATGTGAGAACCAGACTCACCATTCATGTGGAATCCAGCTCCAGCCTTCCCACAACCTGTATGAGCTCCATAGAAGGGTACTCTTAAAATGTCCAATGTCTGACAGTGGAGGTGCAGACTGCTGGGTCTCCTTTCTGCTCTCTGCAGTAAGAGGGGAACCCAGACAGGTGGAAGAAACTGTGGAAGCCACCTAATTGAAGGTCCGCGTGTATTTGCAGTTTCTCCATCACGCCGAGGCTGTTCTCTGGGATT
This sequence comes from Cabassous unicinctus, assembly GCA_029593785.1. Taxonomy (NCBI): domain Eukaryota; kingdom Metazoa; phylum Chordata; class Mammalia; order Cingulata; family Chlamyphoridae; genus Cabassous; species Cabassous unicinctus. Next base: position 2,484 of record JAQZBX010030119.1, on the reverse strand, counting down.
GGGGGTGTGCTGCTCTGCCTCTGGCTCTTCTAGGGCATGAGGGATGACAAAGTGAAAGGGTGGAGAGCTCAGAGTCATAGATCAAATCCAGGACCTTCGTCTTTCATCTCTTGTGGAGGATGCAGAGGAGACCTCAGATGTTAACTTTCAGGGTTATGTGGCCAGGCTGGGATGAGGCCAGAAGCAGCAGCAGACCCTTGGAAGGGGTCTCTGTCCCAGCCCCCAGCCATGCCCAAACCCATCTGCCATCCCTTCTAGGTAGCACTGTTTTGTCCTCATCCCACTGGATCCCTCTCAGCTCTCATCTCTTATGTGGTCTTGGGATGCCACCCACAGGAGCTAAGCATCACTCTTGCCACCTCAGCTCTGATTGACACCAGAGTCTTTCTTCTCTAAGGGGTTCTGAGCAATGGCCTCAAGGCCTCCTCATGAGTCTTGTACGACCAGCAGATTCTAGCAAATTCTTTGGCCCTGCATCCCTATATCCAGCTCACCACACCCCCTCCAACTCACAGTGCTCTTAACAGTGTCCCATCTCTACAGTTACCTTGGACAATGAGTGTTGATGGGAACAAATTCCAGGCCATCTATCATGGCTTCCAACATAGTTTTTGACTGCTGTCTTAATGACCCCAGACGGAGGCAAGGGAAGGTCCAGGCCTGCACCAGGGCCTTCACGGTCTTCGCACATCCCCCAGGGAAGGCAGCCTTAAAGAGTGCTGGGAAGAGGTCCACAGGGAGCTCTTCCAGGGCATGCACCACCAAGTCCACATCACTCAGCAGGCTCCGCACTGCAAGATCCGAGAGACATCTCCACTGACCTGGTGCAAGGAAAGGTAGGAGGAAAATCTTAGTGGACCTTCACAGTGCTCAACCTCCCTCCATCGTCCAGGGCCACCCAGGCCTTGACCAGTCTTCACAGTGGTCACCTAGTAGAGAGCTCTGTGGCTCTCCACTAACTCTCTTGCCATCCTCAATATTATGGGCTATATTACCACAGCTCCTTTTCTGCCTAGGTCTGCCCTAATGTCCCGGGCCCTGGTACCAGCTGGCTGAGATGGGAAAAGCCAGGGTTTTATCTCTGACCCTCTTGGAACCTCAGGGAGTATAATTTGTTCCCAACTTAACTTCTTGACATTTTCCCCCAAGATCCTAATGATCACCTCCAAGGTGTTTCCAAGGAACACATCCGAACAACCAACCTTTTACCACAGTTCCAATGTAAGAGTCCAGGTGAGAAGTTTTTGTTGGCTTCTCTGGCAGAGAAATGCTTCTGAAGTAAAAACCACCCACATGTTAAAAATTCCCTCCTCCTCACTTCATAGGGGGCATTCTTATGCAAAATTCCACCAGGTTCCATCTCATTCAGACATTAGAAAAATATTTTCAAATACATCAACAAGATACAAAAATTCCACCCTGGGGAGTGAATGTAGCTCAGTGTTCGAGTACCTGCTTCCCATGTAGGAGTTCTCACATTCAATCCCCAGCCCTGGTACCTCCTAAAAAAAAATTCTGTCCTATTGGGCTAATAACATGAAAGAGAACTTTTTGATATTATGACCTATTGATATAGGTCCCTAAAGCTCTGTTGTTGTTTTTTTCTCAATAATCTTTCACTATCTTTCAGATTAATTTATATTGATCATAATTTTCTCTGATTTTTCTGTCATGTTCATTTTGCTATTGAGACCACATGGTTTATTTTTTGTTTTGTATTGTTTCAGTTCTAATGTCTCAATTTGGTCTTGTTTTCATAGTTTTTAATTATTCTCAAAAATGTCTTTTCATCTACTCATTTCAAGAGTGTTTATCTTTACCTCATAGAGCATGGTTACTATAATTGCTTTAAAGTCTTTGACAATTTCAAAATATGTATCTTCTCAGAGTTGGCAAGGATTGACCTGTCTTCTCCCTTAAGAAATGCTTACAGCTTCCTGACTCACTGTATCTTGGATGATTTGGGATTATAGCCTAACATGTTGAACATTATGCTCACCAGACATTGGGCCAAGTGGATGGGAGTGGGGTGGGGGTGCCAGCTCCCCTGAGAAGATCAGGTGGTTAGTCTTTCCTTCTCCCAATTTTTTTTTTAACATCAATTTAAACCCTCAAGTCTCATTTTTAAAAAAGTTCCAATTATTCAGTCCTTTCTTCTCTGGTATGTACTATCAACTTCCATAAACAGGAAGAAATGTATGGAAACTTTTATAAGAGAGAAAAGCCCTGCACTGTGTTCCTCTCTCACCCAGTTTGGAGGTCCTGTCATCCTCGGTGCAATGGACACCAGGGTGCTTGTGGCAGCCCCCAAAGCAGGGCTGTTTGCAAGGTGCAGAACCACGTCTCCACTCTGCTGCTTTGGCCTTAGATCCAGAAGCTCTCTGACACCTGCAATCAAAGGGACAGGCCTGTCCCCCACAGCCTCCATACAGGTAGTCTGAACGAGGAAGGAGAGAACATCTTGGGGTGCACAGGGGCCAACGC
>JAQZBX010030118.1:0-26951 GCA_029593785.1 Cabassous unicinctus | reverse complement strand
ACATAAGAAAATCAATCAATGTAATACACCACATAAAGAGATTGAAAGAAAAAAATCACATGATCATCTCTATAGATGCAGAAAAAGCATTTGACAAAATACAGCAACCTTTCCTGATAAAAACACTGCAAAAGATAGGAATAGAAGGAAACTTTCTGAACATGGTAAAAGGTGTATATGAAAAACCCACAGCTAACATCATATACAATGGTGAAATCCTAAAAGTTTTCCCTCTAAGATTGGGAACAAGATAAGGATGTCCACTATCACTGCTCTTATTTAACTTTGTGTTAGAAGTACTTGCTCCAGCACTGAGGCAAGAAAAAGATATAAAAGGCATCCAGTTTGGAAAGGAAGAAGTAAAAATTTCACTGTTTGCAGATGATATGATCCTATACATAGAAAGCCCTGAGAAATCTACAACAAACCTTCTAGAACTTATACATGGGTTCAGTAAAGTCACAGGTTATAAGATCAATGCGCAAAAATCAGTAGCATTTCTGTACACCAACAATGAGGTGGAGGAAATCAAGAAAAAAAATACCATTTACAATAGTAACTAAAAGAATCAAATACCTAGGAATAAATTTAAGTAAAGATGTAAATGACTTATACACAGAAAACTACACAGCACTGTTAAAGGAAATCAAAGAAGACTTAAATAAATGGAATGTTCATGGATAGGAAGACTAAACATCATTAAGATGTCTATCCTACCCAAACTGATCTATAGATTTAATGCAATCCCAATAAAAGCCAGCACAGTATTTTATACTGAATTGGAAAAACTAACTACGAAATTTATTTGGAAGGGCAGGAGGCCTCAAATAGCCAAAGACATATTGAAAAAGAAAAATGAAGTTGGAGGAATCACACTACCTGACTTTAAAACATACTACAAAGCTAGAGTGGTCAAAACTGCATGGTATTGGCACAAGGATAAACATACTGACCAATGGAACCGAATTGAGAGTTCTGATATAGATCCTCGCATATACAGTCATCTGATATTCAATAAGGCCATCAAGCCCACTCAACTGGGAAAGAATGGCCTCTTCAACAAATGGTACTTGGAGAACTGGATATCCATATCCAAAAGAATGAGAGAAGAACACCATCTCACACCTTATACAAAAATCAACTCAAGATGGATCAAAGATCTAAATATAAGAGCCGAGACCATAAATACTTTGGAAGATAATGTAGGGAAGCATCTACAAGACATTGTAATAGGAATTGGTTTCACGAACTTCACATGCAAAGCATGAGCAGCAAAAGAAAAAGTAGATAAATGGAATCTCCTCAAAATTAAAAACATTTGCACCTCAAAAGAGTTTGTCAAGAAAGTGAAAAGGCAGCCTACCCAATGGGAGAAAATATTTGGTAACCATATAACTGATAGGAGCCTAATATGCAGCATATATAAATAAATTCTACACCTTGAAAATAAAAAGACAAACAACCCATTTAAAAAATGGGCAAGTGACTTGAAAAGACACTTCTCCAAGGAAGAAATACAGATGGCTAAAAAGCACATGAAAAGATGCTCAACATCACTAGCTATTAGGGAAATGCAAATCAAAACTACAATGAGAAGTATATTTCACTGTATACTTGTATACAAGTATATCTCATTGTATATTTGTTTACAAGTATATCTCATTGTACACTTGTACACTTGTATACAAGTATATCTCATTGTATATTCTGTAAACTGCTACAGAATATCTGTAGTAGTTTGATATTGTTGATGAATTTCAAAAAGAAATATTGGATTATGTTTGAAAACTGGTCCTTTCCTCTGGGTGTATTAGAGTGTATTAGATTCAGAGGTTTTACTTTTGCTTAATTAAATTATGATTATGGCTTTGATTGGGCCGCATCAGTAGAGCATTGAGTCCCTGCTCCTTGGTGGGTAGGGACTCACAGATAAAAGACATGGCAAAGGACAGAGTTTGGAGTTCTGATGTGGAGTTTTTGAGGTAGAGCCCCAGGAAGTAAGGACACAGAGGAACTTGGTTGTGAGGAAGGTGAGAGGCCCTGGGAAAAGAGACAAGCCATTCGCCTGATAGTCTACAGCTGGCCTTGTGGAGAGAATCAAGCCCTGGGGAGAGAGATAAAGCCTAGAGAGCCTGACCATAGAGCCTTAAGAGGAAGAGGAAGGTTGAACATCGGCAGCCATCTTGCTCCAACACGTGGCAACAGACTTTGGTGAGGGAAGTAACTTATGCTTTATGGCCTGGTAACTGTAAGATTATACCCCAAATAAATACCCTTTATAAAAGCCAACAGATTTCTGGTATTTTGCATCAGCACCCCTGTGGCTGACTAATACACTATTTTACACCCATTAGACTGGCAGCTATTGAAAACACAGAGGACTACAAGTCATGGAGAGGATGTGAAGGAATGGGAACCCTCATCCACTGCTGGTGGGAAAATAGAATGGTCCAGCCATTGTGGAGGACAGTTTGGCGGTTTCTCACAAAACTAACTACAGATCTGCTATATGATTCAGCAATTCCACTGCTGGGTATATACCCAGAAGAATTGAAAGCAAGGACAAGAACAGATAATATGCACACCAATGTTTATAGCGGCATTATTCACTATTGCCAAAAGTTGGACTCAATCCAAATGCCCTCAACAAATGAACGGAAAAACAAAATGTGCTACATACATACAACGGAATATTACTCAGCTGTAAGGAGGAATACATTGCTAACACACAGGATAACATGGATGAATCTTGAAGACCTTATGTTGAGTGAAGCAAGCTAGGCATTGAAGGACAAATATCACGTGACCTCACTGATAAGAATTAAGCAAATCGAGCAGACTTAGAGAGCTAGAGTCTGGAAGATAGATTTACAAGAAATAGAAAGGGAGAAGAAGTTGTGAGCCAACACCCATATGGGTGAAATCTATGATAAGGTGGAAGTGTATAGTTGGGCGGTGAAGGGATATGACAGGAGTGTAGTGATAGTATTGGGTAGTGGTGCAGTTTTGAAAGGGGGGTAGATTGGGAAGGGTGAGTAAGATGGTCTATGGAACTGGGGCGAGGGTTGGGGGAGGGACCAGATGAACTCTGGGATTTGTGGTTATGTGGTTGAAAGTAAAAAGTTGGGAAAGCTCTTATGGCAATATGACAAGGAAGGGTTACTGGTTTAGGGCATTGGATGGGGGACAGCATTTGAGACAGGGCACATGTGGGGCAGGCTTCTAGGGAGTGTGTGAATGATCATTTTTTCATAATGTGTTGTATTAGTGGATGGAGACCCACATAATGAGCGGGAAAGAGTTGTACTTCCATCCTGGGGAGGACTGATATGTTCTGAAACAGAGAGGTGGGAGTTTCTCTAGGGCATCGGTGGTTCCTAATAGGGGAGGACAAACCAGTGTGTCAAGACCTAAGCGTTGTTGCAAGTAACTATGAATCTTGTCACCCGTGGAGTGAAAGCCTGGTGGTTGCCCTGGGCCCTGAGGGGAGGAGGAGAGAGGAATAGAATAGATGGAACAGGGGGCTATTTAGTGGGCAATGGAAGTGTTCCACATGATCTTGCAATGATGGACACAGGCCATGTTAAATGTCATCAAAATTTATAAAATTGTACAGTCTAAAATGTAAACCATAATGTAAACCATTGACCATGGTTGGTAGTTATGTTTCACTATTTGTATATCAGTTGTAACAATTGTACCATTCACATATAAAAAGGTATTAATACACGAAGGGGGAAAAGGGGGAGGATATTGGGTATATGAGAGTCCCCTGTATTCTGTATGTGACTTTACTGTGACCTAAAACTTCTTTGAAAACAAAATGAAAAAAAAAAAAAAAAAGTAAGACACTGGGGAATAAATGGAAGAAAATGTCACTGTACATACAGATAACAGATATTACAATGATGAAAGGCAAAATGTCATAAAATTTTAAAAATATTTTTCAATGTTTTTTAATATCTGAATTTTAAAATTTTATATTATTTTTAGTTTTTAAAAATTTTTAATGTATTTTATTTCTTATATTTAAACATTATTATTTCATTTTCCTATTGATTGTATTTGGCTATTTTATTGGCTTCATATTTGAAGAAGCTTTGGATCACAGAAGGGTTACAACTGGGGCAGGGGAGGATCATTGGTGTGGGGTGTCAGTGATAAGGTATACATAGGAGGAAGTTAACCTGAGCATACATATAAGGTATGTAAATGTATTCACATGTTCATGGGGCATTGTCACAGTGGTTGGAGATTCACACAATCACGGAAAGAATATTGAATTCCTATCCTGGAGAGCTCTGCTGCATTTTCAAATGGAAGAGCAACAATCCCCCAAGTACAGGGCAATGACTAGTGAAGGAGGATGGTCATTGATGGGCCCTTGATATCGACAACCATGCTTATGAGCCTTTGCTCTTGAAATTGAAACAGCCTAGTGTTGTAGGGTGCCTATGAGTTACCTCCTGAGAGCCTCCTTGTTCCTCAAATATGGCCTCTCTCTAAGCCAAATTCAGCATATAAATGCATTACGTTCCTCGCAGCTTGGGGTATGTTTCCCGGGGATGAGCCTCCGTGGCACCACGGGATTACTACCATGCACCAACTAGCAAAGCAACTGGAAAAAGACCTCGAATAAAAGGAGGAAAAGGTAAAGACAAATGAGTATATATGGCTAAGAGACTTCAAAGTGCATCGGGAGGTCATCCCAGAGGTAACACTTAGGCACGTCTCAGCAGGATCTCATAGACTGCCAAAGTGGATACTACCCCAAAGAGTGGGGCTCCTGAGGGCTCTGGAGTCACCCAGGTCCTACGGTCAGGGCAGATTGCTCCGGAGTTTGGTGTCTTGCCAGTGGGCTCTACTTTGGAGTTTGTCCTCCTGACAGTGACAGCGTTGGACTCAGTTATGGCTTCCCTACACATGGCTCATCTGTCCCTTCTATTTAAACCTATAATTGGTGCTGGAGTTGGTAGGTACATGTCCAAGAGACTTAAATCTTTGGGCTGTCCATGTGCCAGCTGGGCTTGAGCCTCAGCAGAGTTGCAACACCTACTCTCCAGTTCATTGGACACAACCAAAGCAACTAACAAGGAGGTGAGGATGGACAACCACCATACCAAGGAAACAAGAGAGCCTACAACTGCAAGCAAGAGGAGTCCCATCCATTGGCTTTATGGGATTGAAGCCCCCTCTCAATTAGAGGTGGAGTGGTCATCACCATCCCAGAATCCTCAGGACTGGGAAATGAACTACGGACTAGAGTGGACTTACTGGTATTCTACTATAGACTTACTGTGATTCTAGCAATGGAAGAAATTACAACACTGATGTGGAGGCAGTGGCCCTGGAGGCTCTGAGGGCAAGGAGAGGGAAAAACAGGTGTAATATGAGGGCATTTTCAGGACTTGGGAATCATTCTGAATGACATTGCAACAACAGATATTGGCCATTATATATCTTCCTATAACCTACAGAATTGAGTGGGAGAGAGTGTAAACTACAATGTAAACTATAATCCATGCTCAGTGGCAATGCCCAAAATGCATTTACGAATTGCAATGAATGTACAACACTAATGAAGGATGTTGTTTATGTGGGAAAATATGGGAGGTATGGAGAGCAGGCCATATGGAAATCCCTATATTTTTTATGTATCATTTATGTAATCTAAGTATCTTTAAAAAAATAAAAAAAAATACTGGGCTTAAAATAGTAATAGGGAAACAAAATATTCAGTGTGTTAGCCATTCAAGGTGGCACACACACCTGTATTCTGGGTTTGGTGACCCTGTTCCAAGAGGACTTTATGGCATGTCAGCAGACATGGGCATATGGCAGAGGGTGTTGGGCCATGTTAAGCTGTCTGACCTGTCAGCTTCTGCTGCTTGAGTGTGACTCTTTCATCTTGAGTGTGACTCATTTCATTATTTTCCTGTTTGAGTAATGAACAGGAGGGCATCTAGGAGGGGGCTGAGGGAATCACAGTGATCTTTCACCATGGTGAGATAGCATGGCTGATGTCTGAATTTCATGATTGTTTCTGAGTTCTCTCTGGGTAGGATCATAAGATGATTTAAGAGTAATTTCACTCCTGACACAAGTCATGATTAGGAGCAACAAAACATGCTCTTTACCAGGGTCTAAATGTTTCTCTCTGTCATCACTTGAGTTCTTCTGAATGTTCAACCACTTAACACATAGGAGTATAGTGGCAAGAGTATTGGCTTAGTAGTCAGAAGACTTGAGAAGATGTGGGCTTGAATTCTGTCTTTAACATGTATAAGCTGTTTAATCGTGGACAACTTACTTTCTAAGCAATGCTTTCTTCCTTCCAGATTTCTCCTAAAATCTACTTTAGTAGGTGGTGTGGGGATTAAAATAGATAATATATGTTAAGCAAGTGTTTAGAGCTCAAGGGATGTAGCTCTGCTACATTTCTCAGAATGCTTAAATACCTATTGTTTGTGTAATTCACTTGTCAATTAATTTCACGCTTGCATTACTGATTTATGCTTTACTTAATTTTTTGTGGATCATGTCTTATCTCCTCAGCCATCAGAAGTACCTAACTAAAATTTCAGACTCAGTACTTGTATCAACTGCTCCAGAAAGCCTTCTCTGAACTGTTCCCACTTATCTCACAATACCACGAGCATATCTTCATTACTCTACTTGCCACACATTGTATATATATCTGTTTGTGTATCTGTTTCTTCCATGAAATGGTAAGCTTGTTGAAGACTGGAAATGTGTCTTATTTTCAGCACCTATTTGGTTCAGAAAAGGTGAGATCAACCCATGTTTGGTGAATGAATAAATGAATGAAAGTGTGGGAGAAGTGGAACTGGCTTCTATGGGAGAAGAATAAATAAAGATTTGGGATAAGATTCTTATTAAACCTCTTACCTGTGGCATCTCTTGAAAGAAGGGGAGAGTTGTCAATTGCTTGGGGTAAAGGGTGGCTTTCACAGCTTTCATCTCAGCTGCATACGTGGCAAAGTACAGAAGGTAGCTGTACTTCCTGATGAAAAGCAACAGCTGTAGGAGTCAGCAACAGAACAGGGCCGGCAGGAAATCACTAAGAAAAAACAGGTTAAATAGGGCTCTTGCAGACTTGGATTCTAACTCCAGTTCTGCCTCTGATTCTCTTTGGGACTTTGTAATGGAATTTAAAAAGTTTGTGTGGCTCAGTTACTGTAAAGCCTAGAAAATCCGGCTGGATTTGATGCTTCATTCTAATTCTGATCATCCTTGAGTCTAAATGAATTATGAAGTGCTCCCTCTACCTACCTTTACTTCTGTAGAGAGAACAGAGCCACACCTAGCAGTGTCTTTATTGGGAATGTGAACTGCTCAACTTCCCACAGAATCACAGTCCATGGCAAAACAGAATCTGAAACCAGCTCTGGGACGACTTTTGAACAGGATGATATTTCATTAATGGATACAGGATCAGATGGTTCTATTATTTTGTATTATTTAATGGTTGTTGCTTGACAAGACAGCCAGGTTGGGAGAATAGTCTGTGTGTTTAAAAGGAGGAAGAAAAGGAGAAGCTTTAAAAAGTGGCACACCATATTTGATGCAGAAGAAATTAAGGCAAAAGGGCATTAAACAGGTCAATGAGGGTTATTTTATATTAACAAAAGAGACAGCACAATTCACAATAAAGTTGTATAACAACCGTGAATCTTTATTTATTGAAGAATATAACATTAGATTATCAAAAGCAAACAATATTAGGGAACAAAGGAGAAATTGAACAAAATTAATTTTTATTGGTTAGTCCATCATTAACATCTGTAATAAATGATCATGGTAACAAAAAATGTCATAGCTGATTTTAATAATATAATGGCAAAGAAGTTTGAATAATGGTAAAATACCACATTTTAGAGGAGAATGCCTTCTTTTAAGAGCCATATCTTTGCAAAATAATCATCATTTACTTGGTTTATGAAGAAAAGATTAATTAATACTGGAAAGTCATAAATTGTACTACCTCATTTTCTGACCACAATGTAACACAAATAATTAACACTAACTGGATATTTGAAAAAATAAATCACTCCACCTAAGGAATTCCTTCATCAAGGAAGGAAGAAACAAAAGTGGAAAAATTTACCCTCCCCCAACCAGTTCTGGATTTAGCTTTCATTCATGAGCTTTAAAAAATTTTTATAAAACAATTACTCTATTTATCCATCAGGACTCTTATTTGTAAATGAAAAAAACTCAACTTTAACTAGCTTAAGCCAAAAAGGAAATTCATTGACTCAGGCAACTGAAGAGTGGAGGGGGCAGAATCAACTTTAGGTATGGCTGTATCCAGGACATTAGTGATGGTATTGGATATGAGTCATTCTCTACTTCTTAGTTAGCTTCCTTTTACATGGTGGAAAAAAATGGCCTGAAGAGCCCCCAGCCTCATGATCTAGTTTAGCAACACTAGTGGAAAAAGAATTCTTCAGTAGCTCTACTATAGAATGGGCTGGTTTTGGTTATATGTTCACATAGAATAGGTCTCCCATGGCAGTAAGGCCATTTGTTGGGGAAAGAATCCCAGGCAGGTCAAAACAATAAGTATTCACTACATTTTATTGGCCTAGATTATTTCTTAAGTTTGAGCTTATCTCACTCTGTCTCTTTTTATGGCTCCATTTCCTGCTTTGCACAAATTATATATGTATTCTCAAAGATTTTACTCTCCTTTCTATACTCTCCTGATTATCTCCCTTCCAGCTGTTAGATCTTTGCTGAAGAGAGTCACATCCTTATCTCTGGCCTCTGCTTTTCTCAGAAGAAGTTCACTGATCATTTCCATCTGGGTGTCCAGATGCAACTTAAAATGCCCCAAACCAACCCCCACCCCATATGTTTCCCTTCCTTGATTCCCTAATCACATCAGTAACAACATCCTCTTTCTACTGTGCCAGAATTCATCCTTAAAGTAGTTTTTGGTTATTTTCTCTGCCTGTCATTTCTCTCTCATGAACCCTCACAGTCCTTTATCATTATGCCTCTTGTGAATTGATCACCTTCTCTCTGGTTTTATAGATATTGGTGTATATGATTTATTTCTGCCACAGTTATTTAGGTTTCTTGTTGGAAGGTACTATGGCTTAATTATCTTTTTACTATTTCTTGGCTGCCGTCTTCTAGCTTCCCATACCTTCCATTCTCCCATCAATATTACACCCAGACTTTTATGTTCAATAAATACTTGTTGAATGATGGCAAGAATATATGCAATGTATAGTATAATTACATGGTTATTATACTTGGTATCTAAGCTGTAAGATTTCAAATCTTGCCACAGGTCACGGCATTTACTATAGGCAGATTTCAACTGCGTAAAAATGTTGAAGGAAGAACTTGCCTAACCACTCATCCCACTCCCTGCCTCATCCCACACCGTGTGCTCAGGATTCACACAGAGACTGAGAACGAAGCAGAGAAACTTCTGTCTCATCAGAACTGGTGAGGAAAGAGTAGGGAAAGCAGCAGAAAAAAATGCATGGAACAATTAACTAAAATGATTTTGAGTATAATTGAGTATAAGTGGGGTATCATTTATAATATGCAGCTAAAGCCCCTTTCCTCTTTCCTTACTTTGGTGTTTCATGTATGTAAAGCCCATTCAAGATGACTTTAATGTGGCAAGATACTAGCAAATAGGAGTTTCAGTCAAAATTTAGAAAAAGTCTTTAGGAAAAAAAGGCAACCTGCTGAATATTAGGGTGTCTGCTGGCTGGCTTTTTGCCTCTGGTAGCACATAGCTCAGAAGGCCGCAGCAAACATCAGGAATTAAAAAAACAAATAGACGAAAAGAAAAGCTGTCAGGACATAATTGTGAAGGAGATGGTGAAAGCGCATGGAGTTTTATTAAGGTACATACTAATCAGAATAATCACCCTGAGTTGTTTTCTGAGATGCCCTCAAGTTCCTACTTTATTGCAATAAGTTATTCCTTGTTTGTTTTGGCAGTGAAGAGGTTGTGCTTGAGAGTGTGTTTGAACTTTCTTGGGTAATGGTTCAACCGGTTTTGTTGTCATCCTCACTCTTTACTTAGTCCTTTGTTTGAATGCTCTTATTCTCTTTCCCTGTTCTGGGAGATGCCACCCTTTCTTCTGTTTTGGGATGAACTTTGATAAATCAAAATATAATAAAAATCAAGATTGTTTGAAATCAAAATAAGTTGCTGTCCAAAATTATGCATTCTGCTTGCTAGTAGATAGCTATTTTAAATAAATCAGAGTTGCCATTAATTCAGTTTTGCCTCCTCTGTTAGTATCTTGTTAGTATTCGGTTCCTATTCTCTTATCACAATGCAAGATCTTGAGTTTTGTCAGCTCTCCATCTCACTGTTCCTGGTGATTAAGCAGTTGTCGCTGTCATACTTCCATTATCCACAATCACCTGCACAGTCAAAATTTCTTTACAAATGCTGCCCAGAGTGTCAAGACTCTAAAGAGGGCTATCTTAAAGTATTGATTATATAAAATTCATCTGACTGCACTGTTTCTTGTTTCAAATGAAATCTAGAAGAGTGTCTTTAATACTGTACAGCGGGCAATTTGGGCATCCTTAAGAGCAGTGATTTTCAAACTCTTAACTGCCATTTATAGTAAGAAATAAATATTACATTGTGACCCACTATCCATTTGTGTGTATATGTGTAATGTGTAACTCAAACTAAAGGTTGGTTATGCCATATTTACCTCTGTTATATGTGGTATACGCTATGGTTTCTATTATATTTTATTTTACTCCACTAAAAAATGCTGGCAATAACCTAGTAAATGGATTTCCTGATCCACACGTCTGTCACAATTTGAGTCTGAAAAGAACTGCTTAACAGTCATCAAGTCTAAGGAAGTCTTAGAATGTTAATTCTGAGAGAACTTTAGAGATTATCTAGGCAGCCTCCCCTTTTCCTCCTATTTTATAGCTGGAGGAACTTGAAATCCAAGTAGGTTAAGACTTCCTTGCAGAGAAACAGTGCAGCTTTGTGTTCGTACTACTACACCTATTTATTCCTGGAGTCATGCAGTGGGCAGTTGAACCACATCCGCTCTGTAATTTTTGAGCCTAGCAATTATGCTCCTGGGTGGCTTCATGATGATGGATAAGACTATATCCACTTCCCCTTCTCTGTTTGGCTATAGAGCTATTTTCTCCCTTTATTAGTTTATTATTCTTTATTCTAAACTGAAGGGAAGACTGTTAACAGGGAATTGAGTTTGGTATCTCTTTTAGGGATGGTGCATACTTATTATAATGAACCCAAAAAGGAGAGTGGGTTGAATAATGGACAGTTTTAGGTGCATGCTTAGACATTCAAAAAAGGTCTGAATGTCCATTTTCTTTAAGATAATTGTGGTTTTAGCTTTTGAAAACTGCATATATCTTGGTGTATTGTTGTTTTTTTCATTTTTCTTTTATAATCAGTAGTGATCTTCTGATATCAAATTCTGAGATCTTTAATTTCATTGTTTCTGTTGTGAAAGTAATTACAGCACCTTGTAGTAAAACAACATCAACTTCTGAGTTCTTGATATCATCCATAGCTAAGGTGTTGGTAAAGTTTAAATGTTGACTGACATGTACAGAGAATGTTTTTGCAATTGTGCTTATTAAGAACAGACTCTCCTATTGGAATGAATGATTGTTTTTCACAATCTGTAGTTCTAGAAATTTTTTTTGGCAATAGCAACACATTTAATCCTTCCTTTAGTTTTCTTAAAAAATGCAAGTATGTAGAAAGGAGTCACAGTGAAAATGTGCCCAAGAGCAAAATGATACCTTAAAAAGTTATTTTAGAATAGAATTTTTTGTAGTACAGATTCTATGCCTCATTAATAGTTAATGAATTTTTTTAAGTAGCACAGCACTGTTTTAGAGACTTCATATAGTATAGAAAAGCTACCTACCATCACAGAACAAATAAGACTTTAGCAAACAACAGGTTGTGCTATAGACAGATGTTTAAATAATTTATATGTATTGGAATTATTATTGCTGTCGAGGAAGAGGGTTGAATTTCTTAACTATGAAACTGTAAGGGAGCCTGATATCTGCCTATAAGAAATGTTGTAGAGAACAACTCCATAAGCCCCCACAAAATATCCTTTAAAACTAAAGAAAAAGTAAACAGAGGAAGAAGCCTAAAAATATAGAAAATAAAGAATTTTTTCAAATCCTTTGAATGCTATTGGTCTGCTTTTAATTTTTTAAAAAAGTTCTTGGACACCGTAAACTCAATTCATATCTTTGTGGATGTTCTCGGCAGACAATAGATTAAGAATTTTATTTTCTATTTTTCCGGTTTCTAGGTTTAAAGAAGTTTGGACTATTTTACAATTTTTAGGGGTCCATACATCTTTGTAGCGAGCTTTTGTTTAAAGAGATAGTGGTGTCCATATAGATAAAATGTTTTATGACTATAGCATCTTTGCTTGCCTGCTTTTATTATATTAACACATATTTGTTTACTTTGTTTATTCTTTTTCAGTGTTTATCTTCTGAAGAGATCTTTTCCCTTCATGGCTTTTCAAATTCTACCCAGGTAACCAGCTCTAACTTCTCTGTCATCTGTCCAGCAGTTTTACAGCAATTGAACTTTCACCCTTGTGAGGCTCAGCCCAAGCACGGAAAAAGACCAAGTCTTTCAGAAGGTATATCAGAAGCTCTCTCTCTCATTTGTTTGAAGTTTATGGGCCCATCTGAAAAGAAGCTAATATGACTCTTTTTTGCCTTTATTGCTTTAATTAATCTACACAGAACTCCTTGGTAAAATACTTATATTCTGAAAGCATTGAGAATAAGAATAATTAGAACTTAAGTTTCATAATGTATACACTGCTTTATGTTGAGTCAAAATTATACTTGCCACCACTTAAAACTCAATTCTTGAGTTTTAACAATATATATTTTATGATGTGCATATTGGATTTTTTATCGAGTATTTGTCTCTTAATTGATCAGTTGATTTCCATTACATTGTGGCCTGGAGCTTCTGAGCCTCAGAGTGTTTATCACCTTTCTAGATGTTCTCCAAATTCACTTCTAGGTATGAACTTCTTTGATTCCATAATGATGACATAGGACTGATGAAAGTATAAGCAATAATGCTCTTAATATTTGTTACACTGTATGGATTCCTCAGCTTTCTTTATAATTTTCATAGAGAAGATTTTGTTGTTTTAAGGAAGAAGTCCATTTCAAGCTTTTATAGAAGAAATTAATTTCACATTTAATGCCGAGTAAGACTTCATTTTCTCATTTGCTCTGATTAATTTCTACCCTTCTCCCTCTGAGCCACAGTTTGGGGATATGGATTCCTGTCAGTGACAATCATTAATCTGGCATCTCTCCTTGGATTGACTTTGACTCCACTGATAAAAAAACCATATTTCCCTAAGGTTTTGACCTTTTTTGTGGGACTGGCTATTGGAACTCTGTTTTCAAATGCAATTTTCCAACTTATTCCGGAGGTAAGGACTTTTGCTCTTTGTTTCTGTGAATAATTGTTTCTTTTAGATGTCTTAACACTTTAAACATTTGTTGTCTCCATAATTTTCACAGCATTTTATGATCTGGTTCATAGTGTTTTGAGTAAGAGAAAGCTGAATCACAGAAAATGTTAAAGCTTGTCCCAAGCTGCAGTGGACGTCAGTGTTGGAGACAAAATTAACATTCTAGAAGGCCAGTCACCAGAACATGCTCAGACAGCTCTGGGATAACTCCAAGGGCTTTAAAACTTCATTCTGCCCTGCATTTGGCAAATTTAATTTTTCCATACACTGTTTCATTATTTATTTATTTCCTAAAGAGTCTGAAATTTCAAATTTACTGAAGATATACCACAAAATTCCTTCAGAAATCTACTACGGCTGTAGAAACTAGGGGACAAATTTGAGCATTGTTGACAAACCTTTTCTTTCTTTGTTTCTTTTTGTTTTGACTGGACAGAAAATCAATTGAGGACCGATAAATAAACAGCAGGGTTTTTTTTCCCTTTGATAAAATGCATTATTGATCTATATTGACTAAACTACACTATTTAATCAACTACTAAAGTACATGTTTTATTTCAAATCTATATTATGGTCATTTTAGGAAGAGAGACAGAGGAAAAAGAATAAGTGAGCAGAAAAGAGGGGAAAGCAAAGAGGAGGGAAAAAAAGAAAGAGATATCAATAGGAGGGTGTAACAAAGGGAAATTAGAAAAATATATGTAGACATGGACTGTGTTTCCTCAACTACATGCTCAAAGATAGAGACAAGATCCAAATAAAGAGAAAACAGTATTTCAGGGAGTGCCATTCTCATCTCACAAGTGTTAGAAAATTATAACTAAAGCTTCTTTTAGTTTTCATAGCTACATACAAAAATGGACTTACAACTTCTTAGGGTCATAAATTTATTGTTATTATATGATCCAGAAAGGATCTAAAACATCTATAACAAACTATTAATTCTGAGATGAAAACAGTTGAAGTCCAGAAGCTGATTACTTGATTATAGTCATACAATCTGCTAGTAACAAGGCTGGGACTACAACACATATTTTCTGATTAAAAAATGGAATTGTATACTATTATACATATAATATATTTAATATTATATATATATGCATATATATCATGTCATTTGCCTTGTGGGTCAAATTAAAGTAAACAAACTGAGAATGTATGTGGACTTGAGATTTCACATCTGTGATGTTAAGGTTTGTTATTTTGTTGAAAATTTAGCACTATTTAGGAAATGTCTACAAGGAAAATAAGAGATTCCTCCAGCAGCATTTATGGATATTCTTTGCTATCTGTGATAATTAAGGAATAATGGATGTGATCAGAGAATTATGTAAGCACTAAAGGGTCTGTCTTTGTAATAATACCTCAAATTTCCATAGACTGATTTCTTTCTTTGACAAAGTTCTTTCCCTTTTGTTATTCCATTTTATTTTCATAACATCTATGTTAGATATATGGAGTAGATATTTTTACGTCATTTTTGCACTGCATACATAGGCAAGGAGAAGTCCCTTCAATAAAGATCTGGCGGTGAGGCCTCTCCAGAGACATAGAAGAAGAACTCAAACATCTGTTGTTGGATGTGAGATTTACAATGTATAGAATGATCTAAAAGTTGTGGCTTTTCACATATTACTCTCTACTCCTATATTATTTTATTTTATTTTATTATTTAAAATTTATGTTTCTTGTCTCTCATGGACACCTTGACTCTTTACAACCTAAAACTCAAAGCTCTTGCCCATTCTACAAACTGTGGAGTATTTCATTGTCATTGTGTATATGTGTGTGTCTGGCAATAAATCTTAAATATTTTTTTCCTTTTTATCCTTGGGATCAGTCCTTGATTCATTAATCTCTTCAGGACTTATCAGGATCCACTAGGTACAAGAGGATTTCTCTTAAGAAAACACTGATCCAAGTGGTCTGCCATATTTGCTTTATGAGCTTGGCTCTGAACATGATGGTCAAATATATTACTTTTAGAAAAAGTGGGGAATCAGTGTCTCATTTATATGCATTACCTAGACCAAATATTATTTTCCAAAAATGGGAATCAGTGCTGCTTATTTACTCTGAAATGTTTACTATTTCAAGACAAATATTCTTATACGTATTATGGCTATTATAGCTAGGAAGCTATAAGATCCTGTGGTACTTCCTCTGGCTATAAGACTCCTATGCCATCCCTAATGGTTTGTTTACTTAAATTTGTGATTTTGGCAAGTAAATCCCTAATATTACTTGAATATGAAGGTGGGCTCAGAATTTTGATGAAAATTTACTTTGAGAAATTATGGCATTATTTTCCAGAAATCAAGTTAAATTACTTGGTTTTACTGAATTACCTTTTTTTTCTTCCTTAGGCATTTGGATTCAATCCCAAAGTTGACAACTATGTAGAGAAGGCAGTTGCTGTGTTTGGTGGATTTTACCTACTTTTCTTTGTTGAAAGAATGCTTAAGATGTTATTAAAGACATATGGTCAGGTAAATGGACTTTATTTAAAATGTTCCAGTTTTTATTCACTAAAGTTACTTTACATCAGGAAATAAAGGCAAGGAATTTTATTCTTAGAATTATGTGAAGGATCTAGTTATTAGACTTGTAAAGGTGAGGAGAAAGAAAAGAGTCAATATATTGGCAAATATCCGAAGAATATTTGATTCATAATGTTGGATTTGGAGCAAGTAGTAAAAATTTAGTGTCAAAATAATAGATGTGCATAATTTGTATTCTATTCATATTCTTCAAAATAAGAAAGTATATCTACCTTAACATGGAAAAAGAATCAACAGTGGCTAATAAGTGAGAATTCATTTAAAAGGAGAGACATTTTATAAACCTAAAAATATCACTTGAATAATATAAAATAGACATAAAAATATCCTCTCATAAATAAAAAGGAGCAAGCCCTCTATTTTCTTGTGTGGGTGAACTATCATTTTCTTTCTGTAACCTCTTCTTCATTTTCTTGCTCTCCAATGTAGAATGATCATGCCCACTTTGGAAATCATGACTTTAGTCCTTCTCAAGAAAAACCTCATCAACCCAAAATGTTACCAGTCACCAATGGTGTAATGTGCTACACAAATCCAGCTATCACAGAACCTAATGGACACATCCATCTTGATAATGTCAGTGTAGTATCTCTACAGGTATGCTGAATCCATTTTTTTACTGTACTGCCCGCTTTACACTTACTGCTGGGAATACAACCAAGTTAGTATTTTGTACATTTAAGATTGTATAAGACTTATTCCTGTATATGTGGGGTAAGCGGAATGTAAATCTGCATAATTTTCCACTTTTTTCCTGATATGTTTATTCTAAACAAGTGAGTTATGCAAGAAATTGTGGATTACTGGACCTGGGACTTCATTATTCCCTAAGACTGTTTAAATAGAAGAGTATTTTAATTAGATTTATGCAATAATAAGTAGCAGAATTAATTCAGAACATTCCACATTTTTTTTGCAATTCTTTCAACATCCAAAACAAAAGAATCCTTTTGAATGATTTGCAACTGCAAGAGAAAAGATGATTTGTAAGGCATTAAAATTTATTAATCAACTAATGTAGTTTATTAATGAACTAATTTAATATTTGTATCCCATATTCTCAATAATCTTAATAGATGCCATTTCCTGAGCAACTATTACATGCCAGGCAATTTTCTGGACACTTGATTATTTTTATTTTATTTACTTTTTTTTTTTTTTTGAGGTACCTGGGGCCGGGGATTGAACCCAGGACATTGTATGTGGGTAGCTGGTGCTCAACCACTGAGCCACATCACCTTCCCTGAGTTGGTTTTATAGTTTGTTTTGCTTGTTGTTTGTTTTTGTTTTTTCAGAAGGCACTGGGAACCAAACCCAGGACCTCCTATGTGGTAGGAGGGTGCTCAACTGCTTGAGCCACATCCGGTCCCTGGTTTACCTTTTATAACAACTACTCATAGTAGAGATTACTTTCCATGTATGGAACTATTTTGGTCTTGAGTGATAGACGTCAAAAAAATTAGTTATTGAAATGACACTGGGATTTCTAAAGCAAGAGCCAAACTACAGAAGAGCTGTAACCTAGGAAACACTAGAACCATTAGGACTCTCCTTCTCCTCCCTGCATCTTAGATGCATTCTTTTCTTTCACTGTGGGCCTATTTCTTCCAAAAGTGGCAAACATAGTAGCAACTCCTGAGACTCGTGTCTTATAATTTCAGCTACTGGAGAAAAATTGATCTGACTCTTTCAGTCCTAAATCCAGAATTATTGAGAGATATCTCCTTGGTACAACTTGAATTAGATATTCACTTTTAGACTAATGTAAGTGCTAAAACGGTTGGGCCTCTTGTCTGGCTGTCAAGGAAATATGGATGGAGGAAAAGAATGGTTATTAAAAAAAAGGGATGCTGGGATAATAGTATCTTTGGTCTCCACAAAGATTCTCATTTAACAGTTGAAGAAAGTAAAGCTTTAGATGCTAAATAACTTGTCCTAGGTCACTTAGCTAGCAAATGACAGAGCCATAAACTACAAAGTTAAACACATAAAAGGGGACAATTAAAAATAAAATCAAAAGGAAAGTCAGCTAAGATGAAAAAAGCAGAAAAGGGATATTTAAAGAAGTTATTATAGCCAGTGGCCCTAGTTTTCTTCTGGAAAGAAAACATGATTGGTCATATACTTCTCCCCCGCTTCCTGATTAAGGGAAATATCAAGTGTGCTTGAAGAGCCAGTTTTGTGTCAGCACTAAATAAACAGAAGCATATATTTCATGTGATGCAATGAATGATGCTTTCAGCCAAGAGTTTGCAAAGAATATGAAAATGTTCAAACAGATAATTTCTTATACTGATTACAGCTAACTTTTATTAAATACTCATTATGTAATAAGGACTATGGCTAGAACTTTAGATGAATTACCTCATTTGATCCTCAAAAAAACCAAGGGGACAAGTGAAATTAGGAAACTGTGGCTTAGAGAAGTTAATAAGAAGCCCAAAGACACACAGCTCGTAAGTGGTGAAGTTTGAATTTGAACCTAGTACATCTGATGTTGAAGCTGGGGCTTGGATACTTTTGCTGGACTGCCTTCCTCATGTCACCATTCTATTAGAAACAAGATGACATTACCCTTAACTTGGTAAAAGTTTATTTTTGTAAAGAGGGGAGATAATTTGGCCCCAAATCATTGCCTTCTGATGATATAGTTTAAAGCAGGGACATAGAATAGAAAACAAAGAGAATGATAGTTAAAAAACTTTTCTTATACCATGTCTCCAAATTTTAGTTGCCTTTTGCAAGTTTAGGACAAATACTGGATCATAGTGAAATCATGATTGAATTCTCTGACAAGTGACTCAAGTAGTGCTGATCATTCATGTTGCTGATTTAATATTGATTAATAATTACTCAAATATCAGATGGCAGAGATGATACTCTGCCATTAAATTTGGAGCCTATCTTGAATTACTGCCCCATTGGAAGGCCTTCCTCTATCTCCCATTGTGAACAAGACACCATTAGGCAGGATTTTGTTTCTATGGAGAAGGAGCTTTGAATCTGTCCAAACAAATTTTTAATTGGGGTTCCTGACTCTAGCACCACAAATCGTGGAAGAGAGAATTTTAGATTTAAAATGTTTAAAGTGCTGATTTACCACCTGACCTCCTTGACCATAGGGGAACACCAGTGTGAGCTCTCTGGAAAATCTGATTTCCAGAAAGTTTCCTTCTCATGAACCTATTAGGGTGAGCTGGCTGCCCAATGTGCCCCATGTATCTGAATGAACTGGTAAGACTAATATTATCCGAAGAAAATGTTGGTCAAACTTTACCTTTTGTAAGGGGGCAAAATCTATTTGTCCACCAATAACAAAATGATTGAATTGCTCATAAGTTTCATTTTAGTTTTAAAACTTGGTTTATGGTTTACTATAGCAGAAGACATGTTTGTGGTAAATGCAAACACCATGACAAAGATGAGGTCCTATACATGTAATAAATCAAAAGGCCATCTTTACTCCACTTATAGCAATCATGCTAGTATACAAGCTTTCATTTAATACACATTTATTGAGCACCTGCTATATGTGAGGCATCTTCTTAGGCACTTGGCATTCAGAAGCAAATAAATTTTCATGGAACTTAACAGTTTATTCAGCAGAGACAGATAACACATAAATGAGAAGAACAAGAAGATATCAGATAGCAATGAATTCTTTGATGAAAATAAAACAGGATGATGTGAGAGTGACTTGTGGTGGGCTTCTTTTTACTGGCTGTTCAGGAAGGTCCCTCAGGAAGTCAGCAGAGAATGAATGATGAGAAAGAATCATGCCAGCAAATAGCTGGGGGAAGAATGTTCTAAAGCTTTGAGAATAATAAAACAGGTCACATATAGAGGAGCTGGAAACAAAATGGCATTGGACTGGAGACATCAATACTGGAGACTAGTGGTGCAATTTCTTCAAAAATTCTGAATGGAAGCAGCTGTGGAATGGTAAACCTAGGTATACTACCACTCTAGTAAGAGGGAATGAAGCTAGGATTCTGGAAATACACCTGCAGGAATAAGAGATTCAATTGAAGAAAGCAGAGAAGGTGAGCCCCAGGATGACAGGGAACTGGCTTTGAGATGAGCTAAGTGAGTAAGTCTTGATAATAATTTCTTATGGAGTCTATTTTCTGGACATTTTTGGTTGAGGGTGTAGTCTTAAATGAAGAGAGATTTAAACAAATTGAGCAACATACCTCTAGCTTCAGTGTTCCTTATATTGCATAAAAATGGAAAGATGTGGAGTTCAAGAAACATTGTGTGGGTCTAGATATTACTTTAAGAGGCAAGAGAGGGATTGTGGGAAGATGGCAATGGACTAAAAGGCAAAGCTGAATGCTCTCACAAAAACAACATAGAAAGAACCAAAAGCTGTCCGAGGAACCTACTTTGGGGGTCAGTAGACCAGGACAGTGCTACACAACTCCCAGGCGGGTGAGGGACAGAAAGATGAAGAAGTGGAAATGACAAATGTGAATTACCAAGCCCTTGTGGTGGCCAAAGGGTTTCCCTCTCCCACCCCCAAGATATTATGCTGGGGTAAAACACTTGGCTCACTGTAGCCGACTGAGAGGGGAACAGACATCTTCCTTCCTGTCAGCTATTTCAAGGGAAAAAGTAGGGGAGGTCGGGGTGCTTTTCTTCAGTGAATTCAGCCAGCAGAGCCCTCTTTCAATCTCAGATCAGGAGATTCAACGCAAAAACACAGGAAAGCAGAGACTGAAACACCTGCTGGGAAAGCTGCACTGACTAGCGCCATCTGCTGGCAGCTCTGGAAATTGCACAGACAAAACTGTTCATGCTCTCTGTATCCAAACCCTGGGAAAAAATCTGTGCCTCACTAGTGAGCCCCTGGCCAGATTTTGAAAACTTAAGCTGGGTAATTTTAAAGGCTGAGAATTAATTGAACCAAATATTGAAGAGCTGTGGGAAAAAAAAAAACAATAGGCAAGAGAGAGAAATTGGCCATCAGAGTAAATTCATCAGCATATTCAATGCCTAGACATCAGCAAAAAATTACAAGCCATACTAGGAAGCAGGAAGTGGTGGCCCAGCCAAAAGAACAAACCAAATATCCTGAAGAGATACAGGATTTAAGACAACTAATCAGTGATAATCACACAACTCTCCTAATCACTTCAAAGAATTTAAAGAAAATGTGACTAAAGAAATAAAGTATATTAAGAGAGCACTGAGAGAGCATAAAGAACAATTTGAAAGCCTGCAAAGAAAAGTAACAGACCTTATGGGAAGGAAAGACATGGCAGATGAGATTAAAAATACATTAGAGGCACATGAGAGCAGATTTGAATTGCTCAAAGACAGAATTAGTGATTTTGAAGACAGAACATCTGCACTGGAAAAGAGACGAGAACAGAAAGAGAAGAGAATGGAAAAAATAGAACAGAGTCTCAGGGAATTGAGTGACAATGTGAAACACAAAAACATTTGCATTATTGGTGTCCCCAGAAGGAGAAGAGAATGGAAAGGGCAGAAAAAATATTTGAGGAAATAATGAATGAAAGCTTCTTAATCTTATGAAGGACATAAATATCAATATCTAAGAAAGATAACGTACCACAAACAGAATAAGCACAAATAGACCTACCTTGAGACACCAACTATTCAGAATGACAAATATCAGAAATAAAGAGAAGATCCTGAAAGCAGCAAGAGAAAAGCAAAGTATCACATATAAGGGAAACTCGATAAGATTAAGTGCCAACCTCTCATCAGAAACCCTGGAGGAGAGAAGAATGTGGTATGATGTATTTAAGGTTCTGAAAGAGTAAAACTGCCAGCCAAGAATTCTGTATCTGCCAAAGCTGTCCTTCAAAAATGAGGGTGAGTTCAAAGTCTTCACAGACAAACAAAAACTGATAGACTATTGTTACCAAAAAGACCAGATTTGCAAGAGATACAAATGCTGCTGCCTGAAAGGAAAAAACAAGGGCGAGAGATTTGGAGAAAAGTTTAGAAATGAAGATTTTTAAGAAGGGTAAAGTAAAGGATAAGAAGACAGACAATAGAACAATATGACAACAGACAGCCGAAGGACAAAATGCATGAAGTAAGTAATGCCTTTAGAGTAATAACACTGAATGTTAATGGCTTGAATTCCCTGATCAAAAGACATATACTGATAGATGGATAAGAAAATATGAGCCATCTATATGTTGTCTACAAGAGACCCACCTCAGATGTAAGGACACAACCAGGTTAAAAGTGAAAGGTTGGAAAAAGGTATTCCATGCAAATAGTAACCAAAAAAGAGCTGGAATAGACCAGATAAATGTGAAATAACAACATTATAGTATAATATAGCATACCACTATACTATGTAATTACTTTATACAATATAATCAATTATATTATATAATTACTCAGTGCAATTGGTGAATTTTTCCTGTGATCAGTATTCTGTAATTTTTTCATACAAAATAAGCATTTGCTTTTAATTGAGGAGGGCTGGAGAAGAGATATATTTTTGGATTCTTCATTTTTCTTTAACCCTTTCTTATTCATACTCTTTAATTAAAATACTCCATCTGGATCAATAATGATTTAGCATGCATGACTATTGTTGAACAAGATTTTGAGTTTCTCTGCCTCATAAAATTATGAGTTCGCAAATTGTTATCTGCTGTAATTCATTCCAATAAGATGTGAAGAATTCCCAAATAGAAATTTGATTATCTAGAAAGAATTATGGTCTAAATGGAAATTAAATAACTAAACCAATAATTAATTTCGTTCTTAGAGATTATTATGTCCAAAAGTTAGAGCTGTAATATAAAATTTAAAATTATGTTATAATTAATGTTTATCATATTTGGGTTATTATTTACATTTATAAATGTTTCTTGCTATGCTATTTTTTTTAATTGATTATATTAAATCTAACCTGGCTTTGCACTCTCTTTTAAAATTTGTAATTTCTTTCAATCTATTTTTCTATTTGTTTTACAATTTTACAATAAAGGACTTTTTAACAGCTTAAAAAAAGCCATTGATTATACACCTTGGATAGATCATGTGGTATGTGAATATATCTCAATAAAACTGCTTAATAAACAAATAAATAATTGTGTAAGAATAGCCATAAATAGCAGCTATGTACAGCAGGGGAAACAGCAAGATTGATAGATGAGGAATATTCTTGTTTGTCTGTCTGTTTTTGTTTATTATTAGTAGTATTGAAATAATGAAAATGTTTTAATAATGATTAAAGTGATGAATGCACAAATATATGATTATACCAAATACCATTGATTGTACACTTTGGATAAATTGTATGCTTTATTAATATGTATCAATAAAATTGATTTGTTTAAAAAAAGATGCAATAGATTTTGCAATATAAGTGATAGTAATTTTAACAATAAAATTAGAATATTTTCTAATA
The DNA here is from genome assembly GCA_029593785.1 of Cabassous unicinctus. Taxonomy (NCBI): domain Eukaryota; kingdom Metazoa; phylum Chordata; class Mammalia; order Cingulata; family Chlamyphoridae; genus Cabassous; species Cabassous unicinctus. The sequence continues at coordinate 3,447 of JAQZBX010030118.1, read as the reverse complement.
TTTTATATGATAAAAATAATTTAACCTAGGTGACCCCATTATGATGATTGAATGTTATATGTAAAATCCATGGCTCATTTCTGAGTCCAAGTATTGCTTTAAGATTTTGTTGACAATTCAGTTGCTCTTGTCTCAACAAAGTGAAATTTCTCCAAATTGAAAATAACAAGGAACTATCTAAGAATTACAGGTTAAGAAAAATGGTCTAATTAGGCATTTCTATAAATGGGATACAAATTATGTGACAGTCTAGATTGTAAAAGCATAACTTTTAATTTTGCTGACTTATAAGAAATCCAAAAATTTTTTTATAGTAATTAGAATGTATGACTCAGGGATGTCTTTGTTTTATTACTTATGCAAACATTTCTGGCTCAGCATAGAATACTCAGAAGTATAATAATAAATAGCGGCTTGTGGTATTTTGTCTATATTCAGTCATATGAAAACCATAGCTTTACACATATATTTTTAAATTTTGTTGTCATGGAGGCATATTTGTCATAGTAGGAGGATAGAAGATATTCTATTTAACAGTTTGTTAGCTTGATTGTAATTTAAAAGTATTTAGGTAAATGATGTGCAACTTCCTTTCTATGCTTGTCCCAGACCCAGTAAATGTTAGGCACAGGGGTCCATGGGGGTGGAGGGTGTATGTGTGGATGTGCCTGCCTGCATGTCTTGAGACATGGTGGGGATAGTAAAGGGGTGGTAAGAATACCTATGGGGGAGGAAAGGTTGCACAGGATTCCATTTCACCAGTTATTACTACTTTTCCATCTTTGCTTTTCCTGTATAGCTATGTGCAGGGGTCATTTCAGTGCCTGTGCAGCATCATTTCAGTAGCTGTGCAGCCAGGACGGTCTTTTTCCCCCCTAAGCCCACAGATTTGGAAGGACTATATATATTATAATACAGTATATTAAAATATATAAGTACGATAAATACATAACTTATATAAATATTATGTTGTATTTATTTTATTTATTTATTATATTATTTGTTAGAAATGTTAGGCACTTTCAGAAGTGTGTTAGCTCTTCAGAGCCACTAGAGGGAGCATCCAGTTCATTCTTTTAGCAGTCCAGAGCTAGTCTTTCTCTTTTTCTAAATAAAATCTCTTGTGCCTTCATTTCATCACAACGTTGTGATGAATGCACAACATTGTGATTATATTAAAAGCCATTTATTATATACTTTGGACAGAACATGTGGTATATGAATATATCTCAATAAAATTGCTTAACAATATAAATGTGTAAGAATAGCCAGAAATAGCAGCTATGTGCAGCAGGGGAAGCATAGAGAGATTGAGAGGTAAAGAATTTTCGTGTTTGTTTTTTTGTTTGTCTGTTTTTTGTTTATTATTATTATAATGAAAATGCTCTAATGATGATTGATGTGATGAGTGCACTACTATGTGATTATACTAAATACTACTGATTGTACACTTTGGATGAATTGTATGTTTTATTAATATATATCAATAAAATTGATTTGTTTTAAAGAAGAGTCGGTCCCATTAAATATAAAAGGATATGATCTGTGTATTTTTATGATAAAATGAAAAATAATATCCACTATTTTGAGATGTTAACTGTTGTGGATTTTACTGTTTAAACTTGAGGTGCAATGAAGTATAATTTAGCAACAGAAGTGTGGTGATGTTAGAGAGAATTACTTTGTTAATGACTGATATGAAGTGATATGCTACAAATATAACCTTTAGGGGTGTTTGAGTCCTCATGATATTTCAACAGGTTGTAAACATTTTTAATTGATTCAATAAGTATTTATTAAGTACCTAATATGTACTTGGCACTATTCTATGTCTGTGAATCCAGCAATGAGATAGAACAGACAAAATATCTGCCCTTCCACAACATAATTGAAATATTTTATACATATATATATATTCACAAAACAGTGAAAGTACTTTTTAAAAAAAGTATGAGGTACAGAATATTGATTGGAAGCTCTGTGTATATGTGTGGAGTTTGCTTCCTGGTCTTTTCTCTTGGGTAGTTGGTTTCTCACATTTGTGCTAGAGGTAGGTAGGGTGAAGTGTATTCCTGGCTTCCCATACTAGGAAGTAGGGTAGTGGGAAGAGAAAGGGGACTGGGGTACCATAAATATTTTGACTTAATATTGTTGTCTTCTGCACTGCACGTCACTGCAGCCTTCAGTTTGCTTTGCGTCCATGAATTGAAGGGCTCTCTGGTTCAGTTTCTCCAAAGAGTAAATCTGCAGTCATCATTTGGGTTGGCTCCCTTGCTGCATTTGTTTGGAGGTTAAGGATCTGGGGTTCTAATCACTCCCTGCAATCAGACTTACAAATAATTCTCTTATTTTTAGTTCCACTCTTCACTTTCCACCTTCAGTGGAAGTTTTCTGAGATTCTGCACCACTTCTTGTTGAAATTTTTGCTCTGTGTTGTTAGACCTATCCTTCTCTTTTCATCTTCCAAAATACTAATCTCTGTTCTGTCATATCATCTCCCATTCTTTTTATCCTTGTGACTTTATGGTTTTTGTATTCATTTATTTTATGGGGTTCCAGGAGGGAGTAGAGTTAAATATTTCTGTCCAGTCTGCCATATTTCACCAGAATCTATTTACTATTTTAAACCACATAGTTTTTGAACATCAAAAGATTTCAAACCAGAAATCAGTTACTTTCTTTATGCTGTTATATTAATAATCAGTTAAAATTTAAAACTATACAAGTAATAAAATGAAACTAGAAAAAGAACAGCAAACTAATCCAAGCTGAAGGAAAGAAATAGTAAAGATCAGAGAAAAAACAATTGAAATCGAGAACAACAAAAAAAAGAGAGAATCAACGAAACCAAAAGTTGGGTCTTTAAGAAGATCAACAAAATTGACAAACACTTAGCTAGACTGACAAAGAAAAAGAGAGAAGATGCTAATAAATAAAATAAGAAATGAGAGGGAGGACATTACCACTGACTCTGTAGAAATAAGAGAGATCATAAGAGAATACTATGAACAACTGTGTGCCAAAAAGCAGACAATGTAGAGGAGATGGACAGATTTCTAGAAACACACAAACCACCTACACTGACCCTAGAAGAAATAGAAGACCTCAACAGACTAGCCACAGTGAAGAGACTGAAACAGTCATCAAAAACTTCCCAAAGATGAAAAGCCCGGGACCAGATGGCTTCACAGGTGAATTTTACCAATCATTCAAAGACCATCTAATACTAATCTTGCTCAAGCTCTTCCAAAAAATTGAACAGAAAAAATTGCTACCAAACTCATGCTATGAAGCCAACATCATCCTAATGCCAAAACCAGATAAAGATACTACAAAAAAGGAAAATTACAGACCAATATCTCTAATGAATGTAAATGCAAAAGTCCTTAACAAAATACTTGCAAACAGAATCCAAAAGCACATTAAAAGAATTATATACCATGATCA
>JAQZBX010030117.1:0-26960 GCA_029593785.1 Cabassous unicinctus | reverse complement strand
AAAAAAAAAAAAAAAGAGCTAACTGATATAAGGGGCACATTTCCATTAGCTGCTAATATTAAGCTACCAAAAGAATTACTGTATTCTATAAAACAGATATTATTTTTCATAATGCTAGATATCTTTTGAGCATAGTAACTTTAGTTTATATTTTGCAGGTTTAGTTCTCAGAGATAAACAGTATATAGGTCGACAAGTAGTAGTTAGTTTTATGGCATATAGTTCTGGGAAATGAATATATTCAGTTGTCTCTTCATCTCTTACCTATAAAATTTCCCCAAATGAATATAAATAGTTGCATTTACCTTCGGAATTCTTTATAATGAAGTTTATTTTTTCCTCTTTTTCCAAAGAAATGTATCTCAAGGGTTGTGTTAATATCTGATTCTTTCACTTTTGGTTCCTATAAAAAAAATACACAATAATTTCAAATAATTATAAGCAAGAGCAAAAATGGATCCTGTAGACTGAAACTCTTAGGACAAATGACTATTACCCACAAATGATTCTTGTAGTATATATAAAAAGAAAAGTGTAAAGAGATGTAGCCATTACTTCTCTCTGTTAATTTGTATAATGCCATTCTCTTATCATCTTTTCTCAAGCAGAAGAAAGCAGTGAGGGCCAAAATATTCAAGGTGAAATTCAGCAGTGAACAAAACCTTAGATCAGGCCCAAAAGATCTTAGAATAGCAAAATAAATGTTATTCAAAATGTGATCTCTAGGCATTTTCTAATGAAGCACCACTGAGAGAATTAGAACAGGAAAGTCTTTGAGCTTTTGCTGAATGTTAGAAATAAATGAATAACAGTTGCTTTTCCTAATTAAAAAATAGGTAAGAATTCCATTAAAGGTAATGAAGTGAAGCAGACGCAGATTTGTCTCTACTTCTTTAATAAGTAACAAAAAAACTCTTAGTAGCAAACAATGAAAAAGGGTACAACTTTAAGTCATATATTTCCAAAATTGGCAGTCAGAGAAAGAAAGAGTAAATTCAGGTGTCAGATGGTCCAGCAAGTCTTCTAATCCAATCCCTAACTGGACTTCTCAAAGAAGTACTTTATATATTCTAGATACCAGTCCTTTGTCAGATATTTGCTTGAAAATATTTTCTCCTAGTCTGTAGCTTGTCTTTTCAGTCTCTTAGGAGGGTCTTTGTACAGGAAAAATTTCTAATTTTGTTCAAGTCTAATTTACCTACTTTTCCTTTTATGAATTATGGTTTGGAGTCTGTTTGTTTGTTTATTTATCAGGTGCTCAACCACTGAGCTCCACCTGCTTTGTGGGTCAGTTTTATTTTTAACTCCCCGATTTATAAGACTTTTATTTCCTTGTCTTGCCTTAATACACTAGCTAGAACTTCCAGCACAATTATAAATAAGCGTGGTGACAGCAGACATCCTAGCCCATTCCTAGTCTTGGGGGAAAAGCATTAAGTTAGCTGTAGGTTTTTTATAGATGCTCTTTAACATGTTGGGAATAGTCCCCTCCATTTGTATTTTCCTAAGAGTTTTCATTTTGAATGGGTGTTGAATTTTGTCAAATGTTTCTTTCTGCACTGATTGATCGTGTAAATTTTCTTCTACATCCTGTTAATATGGTGGATTATTTTGATTGATTATGGAATAATGAACCAGCTTACATCTCTGGAATAAATCCCACTTGGTCAAGGTGTATAATCCTTTTTATATATTACTGAATTCTGTTTGATAATATTTTGTTAAGGATTTTTGTCCATATTCATGAGGAATATTGCTCTGCAGTTTTCTTTTTTGTACTTTTCTGGTTTTGAGATTAGGGTAACACTAGTGTCACACAATGAATTGGGAAATGTTCCCACTCTAACAGGTGAAGGTAGAAATCCATGCTCTTCACTCAGCCTCTGTTAATAACCGAGGAAGCTCGTTTTGTTACTGCTGGGTAGAGGTGGGAGTTCTGGCTCCACACCTGGCCTCCACTGTTACCATCCTGGCTGGGACAAGTTGGAGTGCCTTGTTCCTGCTTCCTCATGGCCTCCACTGACACCACAGAAGGCAGGGGAGGGGAAGGTGGTCTCATTAGCACTGGGCGATGGTGAAAGTCCTAATTCTCCACTAGCCCTCCTCTGACACTACCCCACTGGCAAGGGCTAAGAGTGTCTTGTTACTGCTGGGTGGTGCAATTTGGGTGCCTCAGTACAGCCTGGTATGGGTGGAAGTATGCTCCCCAGTTGGCACAGTTTAGGTTGGGGTGGGCCCACAGTTTTTTTCTGTGTAATTTAGCTGGAGTAGAGTGATTATTGTCTAAAAGATTTTTGTCTTGCTAACCTGTCGCTTTCCTGTTCCTCTGACTAGAGAGAGAAGGCTTCTATTGAGCTTTTTGTATCGCTCATTGGTGTTTCTGGATTGCCAGTTTCTTCAGCTCTTAGGCTGGGATACTTGAGGCAAAAATAAAACCCAGATAATGTACCACTGTGTGTTCTTGGATTCCCAGTCTACCTTCTTTTCTCTACCTTATAGAATCATGTTTGTTGTTTTATATATATTGTTCAAGGTTCTTAGTTATACTTAGCAGGAGGAATAGGGAGAAGTAAATCTATCCCATCTTTCCAGAAGCAAAAGTGTTCTTTATTTTTAATTCAGGTCCATATTATTTTTCTATGATACAAACAAGAATTTAAGGATAAGATAAATAGAAAGATAAAAATGAAGAGTGGAGAACTAAGAAAACAGAATACATGATTATAGCTCTAATAAATAAACTATATTGATTCTGGAATAGATTATATTCACATAATAATGTGAGGAGTCAATTTTGTATAAATGATCCTGAGACTTACAGTTAAAATCTTTTCGGGTTCTCTCTTTTTACGTAACAAATTCAAAATTTATTCCCTAATTTTTATATTTTGTAAGGGATTGCACCAGTATTGTTCTTATGAACTGTGTCTTATCCATCTAAAAATGTATGGTAAAAGATGTTCCTTAAAGAAAATATAAAAACTTATTTTAAAAATGAAAAATTTTTATGTTTTATATTATGAAAATGATGCATGCTCAAAGTATGAAATTTAAATAACAGAAAACATAAGAAGAAAATTATTTATGAAATAATTATATGTATGTTTACAAACCAGCATTTTTTAAAAAGTGGAATACTTCCCATACAATGAATATACATCTATCCCATAATTTTAAAAAAAAGATCTTATTTATTTCTCCCTCCCTCCTTCATTGTTTGTGCCCATTGTCTGCGCCCATTGTCTGCTCTGTGCCTGTTCTTGTATACTCTCTGTGTCTGCTCGTCTTCTTTTTTGGAGGCACCAGGAACCGAACCCAGGACCTCCCATGTGGGAGGGAGGCACCCAATCACTTGAGCCACCCCTACTCCCTGCTTGTTGTGTCTCTTGTTGTGTTCCCTCATTGTGTCTTCTCGTTGCATCATCTCATTGCGTCAGCTTGCCATACCAGCTGTTGTGTCAGCTTGCTGTCTTGCTCGTCTTCTTTAGGAGGCACTGGGAATCGAACCTGGGACCTCCCATGTGGTATGCAGGCACTCAACTGCTTGAGCCACATTTGCTTCCCCATAGTTTTTTAATGGCTATTCCGAACAATATATGTATACCTGTGAAGCCATCTGGTCCTGGGCTTTTCATCTTTGAGAGGTTTTTTATTTTTATTTTTTAAAGGTTTATTTTTATCTATTTATCCCCCCTCCCCTTTGTTGTTTTGCACTCGTGGTCTGCTCTCTATGTCCATTCGCTGTGTGCTTTCTATGTCTGCTTTTCTCTTTAGGAGGCACTGGGAACTGATCCCAGGACCTCCAGTATGGGAGAGAGGCACTCAATTGCCCCAGCCACCTTATCTCCCTATCTCCCTGGTCTCCTGCATCTCTCACTGTCTCTCCTCTTCATCTCCCTTTGTTGTGTCATCTTGCTCCATCAGCTCTCCATGGCGCTGTCAACTCTCCGTGGCGTGGGAATCGAACCTGGGGCTTCCCATATGGTAGACGGGAGCCCAATAGCTTGAGCCACATCCGCATCCCTTTGGGAGGTTTTTGATGACTGTTTCAATCTCTTTACTTGTAACTGGTTTGCTGAGGTCTTCTTTTTATTCTAGAGTCACTGTAGGTTGTTCATATGTTTCTAGGAATTTTTCTATTTCATCTACGTTGTCTGTTTTTTTGGTGTACAGTTATTCATATTATCCTCTTATGATCTCTATTTCTGCAGGGTCAGTGGTAATGTCCCCCCTCTCATTTCTGATTTTATTTATTTGCGTCTTCTCTTTCTTTGCCAGTCTAGCTAAAGGTTTGTCAATTATGCTGATCTCCTTAAAGAACCAACTTTTGGTTTTGTTGATTCTCGCTATTGTTTTTTCTTCTCAATTTCATTTATTACTCCTCTGATTTTTATTATTTCTTTTCTTCGGATTGGTTTGGGATTATCTTGCTCTATTTTTTCTAGTTCCTCCAGTTGTACAGTTAGGTCTTCTATTTTAGTTCGTTCTTCATTCTTAATGTAAAAACTGAAGGCTATAAATTTCCCTCTCAGCACCGCCTTTGTGGTGTCCCATAGGTTTTGATAAGTTGTGTTTTAGTTTTCATTTGTCTCAAGATATTTACTGAATTCTCTTACATTTTTTTCTTTGACCCACTGATTAAGAGTGTGCTGTTTAATCTCCATATATTTTTGAATTTTACCTTTTTCCATCCATTACTGATTTCCAGTTTCATTCCATTATAATGAGATACAGTGTTTTGTATAATTTCAATCTTTTTAAATTTACTGAGATCTATTTTGTGACCTAGCCTATGATCTATCCTGTAGGAATATCCATGAATGCTTGAAAAGAATGTTATATACTGCTGTTTTGGGGTGTAATGCTCCATAAACGTGTTAGGTCTAGTTATTTATCATATTACTCAAGCTCTCTGTTTCCTTATTTATCCTCTGTCCAGATGTTCTATACAATGCTAAGAGTGGTGTAGTGAAGTCTTCAACTATTATTGTAGAGACATCTATTTTCCCCTTCAGTTTTGGCAGTATGTGCCTCATGTATCTTGGGGCATCCAGGTTAGGAGCATAAATATTTATTATAGTTATTTCTTCTTGGTGAATTGCCCCATTAAATGCCCATTTTGCATTTAGAATCTATTTTGTCTGTTATTAGCAATGCTACTTCAGATCTTTTTTACTATTTATGTGGAATATCTTTTCCAACCTTTCACTTTCAACCTGGTTGCGTCCTTATGTCTGAACTGAGTCTCTTGTAGACAGCATATAGGTGGCTCATATTTTTTTATCCATTCTATCAGTCTATGTCTTTTGATTGGGGAATTCAATCCATTAACATTCAATGTTATTACTGTAAAGGCATTACTTACTTCATCCATTTTATCCTTTGGCTTTCCAGTGTTATATCTTACTATTGTCTGTCTTTCTACCCTTTAAGTTAACTTTACTAATATTCTTAATTTCTATACTCTTCTCCAAGTGTCTTGCCCTTGTTTTTTCCTTTCAGGCTATAGCACTCCCTTTAGTATCTCTTGTAATTCTGGTCTTTTGATAAATACTCTCTCAGTTTTTGTTTGTCTGTGAAGACTTTAAACTCATCCTCATTTTTGAAGGACAGTTTTGTTAGATACAGAATTCTCACTGGCAGTTTTTCTCTTTCAGTACCTGTAGCAGTTTGATATTGTTTATGAATTCCAAAAATAGATATTGGATTATATTTGTAAACTGGTCTGGCCTTCCGGGCATATTAGATTATATTGGATTCAGAGGTTTCACTTTTACTTGATTAAATAATGATTAAGGCTTTGGTTGGGCCATGTCAGTAGGACATTAAGTCCCCGCCAACTTGGTGGGCAGGAACTCACTTGGTGGGCAGGAACTTGTGGGTAGAAAACTACACAGCAGAGCAGAGGAGTTAGTTGGAGTTTTGATGCTGGAGTTTTGACCTGGAGCCTGTGAAGTAAGCACACAGAGCAGCAGAGCAGCTGAGCCCAGAGAGAAACGAGCCCTGAGGGGAGAGACAGAGCCAGTCACCTGATAATCTACAGCTGGCCTTGTGGAGAGAGCAGGGCAACTAAGCCCAGAAAGAAACAAGCCCGGAAAGAGAGAAAATCAGGAAGCCTGAACTCTTGGCAGATACCAGCAGCCATCTTGCTCCAAAACGTGGCAACAGACTTTGGTGAGGGAAGTAACTTATGCTTTACGGCTGGTAACTGTAAGCTTCTACCCCAAATAAATATCCTTTATAAAAGCCGACAGATTTCTGGTATTTTGCATCAGCACCCCTTTGGCTGACTAATACAGTACCTTAAATACATCACACAACATTCTTCTTACCTCCACGGTTTCTGATAAGAGGTTGGCACTTAGTCTTATTGTGGTTCCCTTGTACGTGATGCTTTGCTTTTCTCTTGCTGCTTTCAGAATCCCCTCTTTATCTCTGATATTTGTCATTATGAATATGTAGGTGTCTTGGAGTAGGTCTATTCAGATTCATTCTGTTTGGGGTATGTTGTCCTTCTTGGATATTGATGTCTTTCATAAGGGTTGGGAAGTTTTTGGTCATTATTTCCTCAAATATTCTTTCTGCCCCTTTTCCATTCTTGTCTCCTTCTGGAACACTGATAATGCATATGTTCATGCATTTTGCATTGTCATTCAATTCCCTGAGACCCTGTTCCAATTTTTCCATTCTTTTCTCTTTCTGTTTTCCTGTCAAGTTCAGATGTACTATCTTCGATATCACTCATTCTGTCTTCGATCAATTCAAATCTGCTGTTATGTGCCTGTAAGGTATATTTAATCTTATCCATTGTGTCTTTCATTCCCATAACCTTTGTTACTTTTCTGTGCAGGCTTTCAGATTGTTCTTTATGCTCACTCAGTATCTTATTAATATCCTTTATCTCTTTAGTTATATTTCCCTTCAACAATTTGAATTGATTTAGGAGATTTGTGTGATTATCATTCATTAGTTGTCTTAAATCCTGTATCTAGTCAGAATATTTGGTTTGTTCCTTTGGTTGGGTCATCTCTTCCTATTTCCTAGTTTGGCTTGTAATTTTTTGCTGATGTCTAGGCATCTGAATATGTTGATGAATTTACTCTGATGGTCAATATCTCTCTCTTGCCTAGTGGTTTTTTTTTTTTTTTTTTCCTCTTCACAACTCTTCTTTGACTTTTGGTTCAACTTATTCTGAGTCTCTAAAACTGTGCAGCTTAAGTTATCAAAACTGGGCCAGGGACTAACTAATGGTGTGCAGATTTTCTCCCAGGAGCTCAGGCTAAGAGAGACTTCTTTGCAGTTTCCCAGTCGGCCAGCAAATAGCCCTCAACAGCAAACCTTTCTACGGAGGTATTTCTTTCAACCTCTGCTTGCCATGCTTCTAGTCTGGCCAGAGCCAAGTTTCAAAGCAGGCTCTGCTGGCCAAATTCACTCTCTGCCCTCTGCCACACTCTCCCACTTCCTAGGGAAGAAGATGTTTGTTCCTCTCTCAGTTGGCTGCAGTGGGCCACAGGTTTTATCCAGGCTGCTCACCTTGAGGGTGGGGATGTGTGCCTTTCCTAGCCACCACGGAGGTTTAGTAACTTACAGTTGTTGTTTTGGGTTCTCTGTCTTTCTGTCCTTCACCCTTCTGGGGGCTGTGCAGCACTGTCCTAATCTGCTGACCCTTAAAACAGTTCCCTTGGATAGTTTTTTGCCCTTTTGGAAATATGTATGAAGACTTTAATAATATTCCTGAACTTTGACCTACAACCTCAATTCTCAAAATCTAATCTAAAGGTACATGTTTAGATGTTCATTGCACCATGAATTCTAATAACAAACATTTAGAAACAATCTTAATGACCAATAGGTCAATTTTAAAATATATTATGTCATATCCATTCATTAAAAAATATTTACTGCGTAAGATTAACAAAAAAATTACTGAGCATATAGTGTATTCCTGGTGCTTCACCAGGCTATGTGAATACAATGTGTGTAGCAAATAACCTTACCCAAAGAGAAATCTGGCATTTGCTCTTGGCTGCTGGGAGACGATCTCTAAGATAGGAGTGTCTTTGTTTATCAGGGGACCTTGGGGCCATGCCAGTTAGACTAAAAATGTGATTTAAGGTGGAAGCTTTGGGTCATGTGGTATCAGCTTGACCTTCAGTGAGTTTGGAGACAGGTCAGCCATGTGACTGAGCCCCAATAAAAACTCTGAACAACAAACTTGGGTAAATTTTTCTGTTGACAATACTCTGTAATTATTTTCATACATCAATCCTGGGAAAGTTAGTACTGTCCACAACTCCACTGGGAGAGGACAACTGGTAGCCATGTGCATGACTATTCTGGACTCTGCCCTATGCATCTCTTCCATTTTATTTTCCATCCTGTCACTGAAAAAAACTATAAACATGGGCACAGTTTTTAGTGAGTTCTGCATCCTTTCAGCTAATTACTGAACCTGAGGGTGGTCACAGAGACTCTAAACTTGCAACAGTTGTCAGAAGTGAGATGGATTTGGGAGAGATCCAAGATGGTGGAGTAGGGAATGGCAGGTTGCATTCCTCCTTCAGGAACTTTGGGAAGGGTGTTATCTCAGTGGGTGGAGACCCACATTAAACTCCCATCTTGGGGAGTCCTGCTACATGCTCAAATAGAGGAGCAAGAATCTTGAGTACATAGGCAGTGCCTAATAAAAGAAAACAGACCAATATGTCAAGCCCTCAATATTAATGTATGTAACTATGAACCTTATTTTTGTAAAATTGAAACTTAGTCTAATAATAACTATTGTCTAAGAGTCACCTACTGAAAATCTCATTGTTACTCAAATGTGGCCTCTCTCTAAGCCAAACTCTGCAAAAAAAACACACAATACCTTCCCCCTGGTGTGGGACATGACTCCTGGGGATGATCTTCCCTGCACTAAGGGATTAATACCAAGCACCAACCAGAGATGTAGTTGGAAAAAGACCTTGACAAAAAGGGGGAAGCATCAAATACAAAAGAATTTTTATGGCTAAGAGATTTCAAAATGAGTCGGGAGGTCACTGCAGAGGTTACACTTATGCATGTCTCAGGCAGATCTCACTAACTGCCACTGTGAACAAAGCCATAAATATGGTGCTCCTATGGGTTCCAGAGCCATCTGGACACTATAGGCAAGGCACACAATCCCCTGAAATCAGCACCCTGCCAGTGGGTCTTACCTTGGAATATATGACAACCTATCTCCCCAATGTATCAGAGTTACTCATTTATAATTTCCCTACACGATTCTTCTACTCCTTTTAGTTGAGCCTATAAGTTGCACTATACTCATTCAATATATGTCCTAGAGACTTAAATCTTCCTGCTGTTCATATGCTGGTTGAGCCCTGTATCTCAGCAGAGTTGAGGCCAATTCCTACTCTCCAGTTCACTGGACTCACGCAGGACACCTAACAAAATGATTATGATGGACAACCCCCATCCGAAATAACAGAGTATCTACAACTGCAAGCAAAACAGTTCCTTCCATCTGCCCCATAAGATCTAAGCCCCCTCTCAATCTGAGGCAGAGCAGGCATCATCATCCCCAAATCCTCCAGATTGAAGAATGAACAAACATTCTTCATCAGGGGGAAATGCAACCACGGACAAAGTAAACTTATTAATATTGTAGTAATGGAAAAACATGTAACATTGATTTAAAGATAGTGGTTACCAGAGGTTCTGAGGGATGGGAGAGGGAAGAATAGGTGGAACAAAGGACATTTTTGGGGCATTGGAATTAAGTGTAAACCACAATGTAAACTTCAGACCTTGGTTAGTAGCAATGCTTCAATATTTATTTATCAATTTTAACAAATGTACCACACAATTGCATGTTATTAATAGGGGATGATGTGGGAGGAGGAGGGGTGGGGTATAAGGGAACCCTTACACTTTTTTTTTTGTTTGAGGTACTGGGGGCCGGGGATTGAACGTGGGACCTCATATGTGGGAAGGTGGTGCTCAACCACTGAGCCACATCAGCTCCCCTGAGGTGGTTTTTTCATTTGCTTTGCTTATTGTTTTTTTTTTTTAAGGAGGCACCGGGAACTAAACCTGGGACCTCCCATGTGGGAAGAAGGCACTCAACTGCTTGAGCCACATCTGTTCCCCATCCCTTATACTTTCAATGTAATTTTTCTGTAATCTAAAACCTTTTTAAAAATAAAGTTTATTATATATATTAAAAAAAAAAAGGAGTGAGGGTGGTCTTGTGGACTGTTCCCTAACTTCACACAATCTTAAAGAGAAGCACGATGCTTACATTCTAGAGAAGGACAGAGACAACTAAAAAAACAATTATACTAACACGTGATAGGTGTTCTGATACGGGGCACACAGGACACTATGTGAACACACAGGATATACACAACCTTGAAAAAAGCCCAGTATAGGATTATTCAAAGGGAATGAAATGTAAAAAAGAACTGTGATTTTAATAATTTGCAAAATTTATGGCAGATTCGATCTAAAACAGAAAATGATTTGGACATTTAAGAAAATCTTATGGAAAGTACACCTGTGAAATTAGAATTGACTGAAAGATTATCAGATGAAAATTTACTGATTCATTACTGTTGGGAATGAAGATTGGTTCAATCTCTATAGAAGGTATTCATCAATATTTAACAAAGTTTATTAATAATCTTAAAAACATTTATGCCCTTTGACCCAGCAATTCAATTTCAGGGAAGTTATCCTTCAGATATATTCACATTCATGTGTGAAATAATGAAACTATAGGATTATTAATTGCAGCATTATTTTTAATAGCAAAATATTGGAAGCATGTTAAATATATTTCAAAAGGAAATGCTTATCAATAAAATTGATTTGTTAAAAAAAAAAGGAATGATTACATAAACTGTTAACTCCATACAACAAAGTACTACGCAACCATTAAAAAAGAAAGAGATTTTCAGGTATAGTAAATAAAAAACGAAGAGTGTGGAATGATGTCTAATATGATACTGCATAACTATGCATTAAAAAGGGAAAATATGTAGATGTATTTAATTGTTGAGGGAGGAGAACTGGGTGGCTGGGTGGAAAACATTGCTCTATATATACACCTTTGTGCACCTTTTAAAGTTTCAACCATGTGAATCTGTATTTACACAGATAAATGTTACCAACTATCTAGGATTACCTATTTGAACTAATAGAATTGAGAAGGCATTATATATATAATGTTTCAAAATATTTAGTTTATTTGCTCATACCTGGCATTCTGTTTCATTAGTTATAGCTGTCTTCAAGTCATCTTGTTTACTTATAATCTTCTGCAGCTAAAAAGATTATAAACATGAGTTTACACATGTGTCAACTGGATTTTTCAAAACAACCTAAAAAATAGATCCTAAATTTTATTTTAGAATATAATATATAAACATATATACTTATATAAAATACAAAATAAATCCCATATTTGTTAAATACTAAATAAAATTCTTTCTCCATTATAACTCCTAATATTTTTTTATCTTTTATCCTTCTATCATATAAGGATCAAAGGAGAAAATATATATGAAACTATTAGTTTAATTTGGCTCATTTTTTTCCCCTAAGAAAACCAGTTTACTTAATATAAACATCTTCAAAAGGCTTTAAAAACTTCATGATTATCCTGGTCTTTCTTTTAAGAATATTTTATTCATAATTCATTTTTACACATTGACAATTTTATCACTGATATTTCATGGCCACATTTTCAAGAACATAGCTCTTAAAAAGTTACTTATGTCATGTTCTCCCTTCTTCCTTTTCCCTTTATGCATTTATAAAGCAATAAAATAATATAAAGACTTATACTTCTGTTAATTATGAAATTGACATTTTCAATAACAGCTTAAAATTGAGAACATTAAAAAACCTACCTACCTTTCGAGTCATTTGTACCAATCCTCATAAGGAAAGCAAATTAAAAAAAAAAGGATTAAAAAAAAAACCCAAATGTAGACAAAATCTCTAACTATGGATTCAAATGAATTAGGAGAAAAATCTTCACCTGTTTTTTTCCTAGGCTATTTCTTTGTCAATAATTTGAGAACTTCTGTAACTAAATTCCAAATTAATTATCCAAATTTAACTGCCTTTATTATACTTGCAGTTTTAGCAAATGATTTACTTCTAGTTCGCTAAAGTTCTCAGTTAAACTTTTCAACTCTCTCCTCCTCCTGTCCCACATACTTATTTTAGAGAAAAAGGCTGAAAAACTTTCAATTTGTTTTACCCTTTTATTTTTTAAAGTTGAAAACCAAGTGACACCAAGTTCAGTTCCATAACATCTCTC
Organism: Cabassous unicinctus; assembly: GCA_029593785.1. Taxonomy (NCBI): domain Eukaryota; kingdom Metazoa; phylum Chordata; class Mammalia; order Cingulata; family Chlamyphoridae; genus Cabassous; species Cabassous unicinctus. The sequence goes on along the minus strand of JAQZBX010030117.1, from coordinate 14,644 downwards.
CTTTTGCTTACCCCCCCTCCTTACATTTTTTTTTATTATGGAAAATTTCAAACATAACCAAAGTAAGCAATTCTAGAATAAACCACCATATACATATTATTCAGCTCCAACAATGATCAATATTCTGCCATTGGTTTAGCTATATTTCTACCCATACCCCATACCCCTCTCAATTATTATTTACAGCTCATTCTTTTTTCAGGAAAAATTTACATACAGTGAAATGCACAAATCTGAGCCATACAATTTTGACAAATATACAGACCTCTGTACCTTCTTCCCTAATCACGGTACAGAACATCTGTTTTGTTAGAAGGTTTCTTTGTATCTCTTCGTGGTCAATCCTTTTCCCTGAATCCCCAGAGAGGCAGAATCAAGAGTTCTGATTTATTTTTCTATAAATTAGTTTTGCCTAGCCTAGATATTCAAATAAATGGAATCATGTAGTATGCATTCTTTTGTGTGCACCTTCTTTTACTCAGCATGTTTTTGAGGTTCATCCATGTTTTGCAAATCAGTAGTCTGTTCCTTTTTTACTCATGAGTTCTATTTATCCATTCACCCATTAATTGATGTTTGTGTTGTCTCCATTTATTTTGGCTATTGTGAATAAAACTGCCATAAACTTTCTCGTACAATTCTCTTTGCAGACATGTGTTTTCATTTCTTTTGGATAAATGTCTAGAGGGAAACAGCTAGGTCTGTTTAACTTTATAAGAAACTATCAAACCTTTTGCTTTGCCCAAGTGGCTGTAACATTTCACATCTCCACTAGCAATATATGAGAATTCTTGTTTCTTTACATCCTCACCACATGTGGTCTGGTAGGCATTTAAACATTAGCCCTTCTGTTGGGAGTGTAGTAGGATCTCACTGTGGTTTCAACTGGCAATTCTCTGATGACTCATGTGGAGCCCTTTTCAAGTGCTTATTGCCCAGGTGTATATTTTCTTTTGTGAAGTGTCTGTTCTAGTCGTTTGACTGTTTTCTATTTTTAAATTGTTTTTATTTTTGTGTGCGTGTGTGTGACCAAGTTGTAGGAGTTCTTTATATATTTTTGATATAACTCTTTTGTTAATTATGTGGAAAATATTTTCTCTGTCTCCAGGATGCCTATTCATTTTTTAAATTGTGTCTTTTGAAGAGTACAAGTTTTAATTTTAATTATTTATTTTTCTTTTATGGTTATTGATTTCAGTGGCCTAAGAAATTCTGCCTAACCTAGATACTGAAGATATTCTCTTATGCTTTCTGCCAAAATGTGCCAATATCACAACATCATTATTGTCGTTTTGTAGTGTTTTTTTTTTTTTTAAGATTTATTTTTATTTATTTATTTATCCCCCCCCCTTGCTGCCTGTGCTCGCTGTGTCCATTTGCTGTGCATTTTTCTGTGTCTGCTTGTCTCCCTTTGTTGCGTCATCTTGTGTCAGCTCACCGCCTCGCACAGGTTGGCTTGCCTTCACTAGGAGGCCCCGGGAATCGAACCTGGGGCCTCCCATATGGTAAACGGGAGCCCAACCAATTGAGCCACAGCTGCTTCCTGTAGTAAGTCTTGAAGTCAGGTAGTGTGTTTCTCCAGCTTTGTTCATGTTTCTCAAGATTAATTTGGGTGTTCTAGGTCCTCTGTATACACAGACACCTTAAAATCAGTGTATTAATTTCTATTAAAAAAATTTGCTGGGATTTTGCTTTGGAAACTTGAATTTTTAGACCAATCCATGAAAAAATGACATCCTAACAATGTTGAATCTTCTAATCATTAACAGAGTAAATCTCTCCACTTAGACCTCCTTGAATATACTAGCAATGCTTCGAGGTATCTGCTTTTTTATTGGTGATGATGGTGAGGATTATATTTGTTTCTGATTATCTTATGTTATTTGATACCATCTTTGGGGTAAAAGCTTACAGTTACAAGGCCTTAAAGAGTCCAACTCAAGGCTGCTTTCTCACCAAGGTCAGTTGCCATGTGTTGAAGCAAGATGGTTGCTGATCTCTGCCTGATTTCTCCTTCCTGGACTTCCTCTTCTCTTAAGGATCCATGGGCCCAGCTTCTTCCTGATTTCAGCAGTAGGCTGGCATAGGGCTTGTCTCTCAGGGCTTCCTCTCTCTCAGCTGCAAACTATCAGGTGAAGGGCTCATCTCTCCCCAGGGTCCCAGGATCAAAAATGACAGAGCTCTCTCTCTTCCTATGTGTCTTCTTGAATGAGTGTCCGTTTACATTGGCTCACAAAGTGGGTGGGGAACCAACCTGAATTACGCCTTACTGACATAGCCCAATCAGAAGCCCTAAATTTATTTTATTTTATTTTTAAAGATTTATTTACTTTTTATCCATTTCAACCCTCACCCCCCCCCGTTTTTGCTGTTTTTGTGTCCATTCACTGGGCAATTCTCTGTGTCTGTTTCTTGCCCTCTCCTCTCATCCTTCTCCTCCTCTCTTCACCGGGATTCGATCCTGGGAACCTCTGATGTAGGAGAGAGGCATTCTGCCACCTGTGCCACCCCAGTTCCATCTTGGCTCTCCCCTGTGTCTCTTCTCCGTTACGTCATCATCTTGCTGCGTGGTTTGGCGTGGCCTAGTGGCTCACTTGCTCACAGGGCCAGATGGCTTACCCGCTCATGGGGTCTGACGGCATACCCGCGCACCTTCTATATTTTTCTTTATTTTACCGGGAGGTCCTGGGGATCAAACCCAGGTCCCTCCATATGGGAAACGGACACCCAACCATTTGAGCCACATCCGCCCCCGTCCCCAAACTGATTTTAGCAAGTAAACTTAATCAGAGGCCCCTCGCTGAATTTAATACAAAGGGCATCACACCCAAAGGAATAGATTAGTTTACAAACATAATCTTTCTCTTTTTGGGATTCACAAAAATAATCTCAAATTGTCACACCATCCTAAGTAGAAATGATTTTAATTTTATTTTCCAACTACCTGTGCTGTTAGTACATAAAAATACAAATGATTTTTGGCATACTGATCCTCTACTCTGAGAGCTTGCTAAAGTCACTCTCTAATACATATATTATAAACTTACTGTATATTATAAACTATATTTGAGAGTTTTGATTTTTATTGTTAGTTCCTTAGTATTTTCTACACATAATCATGCTATCTGTGATTAGGGTAAGATTTACTTCTTCCTTTCCAATCTTTTTACCTTTTTTTTTTCATTATTATAGTTATCACTAGGGATGCCAGTTAAATGTGGACTAGAAGAGATGAGAGAACAGGTATGCCTTGTCCCTAATCTTAAGGGGAAAGCATTCAAAATTGTCTCTTTCAGCATGATACTATCTTATATGTTTTGCAAATGCCCTTCATCAGATTGAAGAAGTTCTTTTCTATTCTTACTTTGCTAAGTTTTATCATAAAAGGGAATTATATTTTGTTAAATGCTTTGTATCTATTGACATGATCATATTAGTTTGTCTTTTATTCTGTTAATAAGATGTATTGCATTGATTTTTCTATTTAAAATTTTTTAAATTTAGACTACATAAATGTACTTAGATTACATAAATTTTTAACTAATAAACAAAAATTTTGCATTCCTTGGATAAATTTCACTTGGTCATGATGTATTTTTATTTTACATATTGCTTGATTTGATTTGCTTTACCTTAAATATTTTTGTTTCTTTGTTCATGAGGAACACTGGTCTATAATTTACTTTTCTTGTTAGGCATTGGTCAAGTTTTAGTTATCAGGGTTTTGCTGGCTGTAAGTATTCCTTTCCTTGTATTTTCTGAAAGAGTTTGTGTAAATTTGGCATTATATCTTCCATAAAACTTTGACAGATTTCACTAGTGAAACCATTTGAGCCTGGACATTTTTGTGTGGGAAGAAATAAAATAGCAAGTTTTATTTCTTTGATAAGAGGCCATTTATATTTCTATCTCCACTCGTCAGTTTTGCAAGTTTTAAGGCATTCATCCTTTTCATCCGACTTGTCAAATTTATAGGCTTTAAGTTGTTCATATTTTTCCATTTTTATCCTTCTGATATCTGTACATTCTGTGTTGATATCTCCTTTTCATTCCAAATATTGGTAATTTGGGTCCTCTTTTTTTTTTTCCCCTAGATAAACCTTGGTAGGGGCTTATCAATTTTATTAATCTTTTCAAGAAACCAACTTTTGGCTTTGTTAATATTCCCTATCATTTGTCTATTTGTTTTTTATTTTTATTTCATTGATTTCTTGCTTTATATTCCTTTCTTCCTTCTGCTTATTTTGGGTTTAATTTGCTCCTCTTATTCTAGTTTGTTGATTATAAGCGTTTCTTAATTTCTAATATTACCTCTTAAAAGCTATAAAATTCCCTGTAAGTACTGTTTTAGTTATAACCCACAAAAATTTTTTTTAAAAAGATTTATTTTATTTATTTTACTCCACCCGCCCCCCCCTCCCTTGTTTGCACTCGCTCTCTGCTCTTTGTTCGTTGTGTGCTCTCTGTGTCTGCTTGTCCTCTTTTTAGGAGGCACTGGGAACCGAACCTGGGACCTTCCATGTTGTAAGGAGGCGCCCAATCACTTGAGCCACCTCTGCTCCCTGCTTGTTGTGTCTCTCATTGTGTTTCCTTGTTGTGTCTCCTCATTGCGTCATCTCGCTGCATCAGCCTGTTGCGTCAGCTTGCTCTCTTGCTCATCTTCTTTAGGAGGCACCGGGAACCAAACTCAGGACCTCCCGTGTGGTAGGTGGGTGCCCAACTGCTTGAGCCACATCTGCTTCCCACAACCCACAAAATTTTGCAGGTTGTATTTTTACTATAATTTAGTTAGAAATTACAATTATTTTCTTTGTGAGTTTTTTCTTTGACTTGTAGTTATTTTAATTTCCCTTGTGATTTTTTTCCTTTAACTCATGAAGTATTTATTGAGATATAATTCACATTGCATACAATTCAACAATTTAAAGTATACAATTCAATAGTTTTTAGTATATTCACAGAGTTGTTCAACCATCACTACAATCTAGTTTTAGAATACTTTCATCAACCCCCAAAAACCTAACACCCTTTAGCAGTCACCACTCATTTCCTCTAACTCCCTCAGCCTTAGGCTGTCTCTGTAGATTTGCCTATTCTGGACTTTCCATATAAGGAATCATACCATATGTGCCTTTTGTGACTGGCTTTTTTCTGTTAGCATAATGTAGTATGTATTAGTACTTGACTCCCCTTTATTGCTGAAAATATTCCATTATATGGGTATACCACATTTTGTTCATCAATTTATCTGCTGCACATTTAGGATGTTTCCACTGTTTGGCTATTAAGAATAATATTGCTATGAACATTCATGTATAAGTTTTTATATGGATATATGTTTTTGTCTCTCTTGGGTATACACCTAGGAGTAGATTACTATGTCTTGTGGCAACTATGTTTAGCATTTTGAGAAACTTGTAAACTGTTTTACAAAGTAGTTGCAGGGGGTCGGATATGGCTCAAATGGTCCGGCATCCGTTTCCCATATGGAGGGACCTGGGTTTGATCCCTGGGACCTCCTGGTAAAAATAAAAAGAAAAATATAGAAGGTGTGTGGGCAACCAGGCCCTGTGCGCGGGTGCGCCATCAGGCTCCGCAAGCGGGTGAGACCCCCAGGCCCCGCTGAGCCACGCAGCAAGATGATGACGTAACAGGAGAGTGACACAAGGGAGAGCCAAGACGAGACGTGCTGAAAAACCAGGAACCAACGTGGCACAGGAGGCAGGACGTCTCTCCCCCACATCGGAGGTTCCCAGGATCGAATCCCAGTGAAGACAGGAGGAGAAGGATGAGAAGAGAGGGCAGGAAACAGACACAGAGAGTTGCCCAACGAATGGACACAAAAATCAGCAAAAAAGGGGGTGGGGAGTGGGGAATGGATAAAAAGTAAATAAATAAATCTTTAAAAAAAAACCAAAAAAAAACCCACATAAAAACAAAGTAGTTGCACCATTTTACATTCTCACCACCAATGTACAAAGGTTCCTTTCGCTACATCTTCATCATTCTTATTGTCTTTTTGATCACAGCCATTCCAGTGGGTATGAAGAGGTTCCTCACTGTGGTTTTTAAATTTTATCCCCGCCGCCTTTTTGTTGTTTTTGCGCTTGCTGTCTGTTCTCTGTGTCTATTCGCTGTGTGTTCTTTCTGTGTCTGCTTGTCTTTTCTTCTCATCTTTCTCTTTAGGAGGCACCAGGAACCAATCCTGGGACTTCTGGTGTCAGAGAGAGGCACTCAATTGCTTGAGCCACCTCATCTCCCTGGTCTTCTACATTTCTCACTGTCTCTCCTCTGCATCTCCCTTTGTTGCGTCATCTTGCTGCGCCAGCTCAGCTCTCCGCAGCACAGGCCAGCTCAGCTCTCCGCGGCACAGGCCAGCTCGCCTTCACCAGGAGGCCCCGGGAATCGAACCCAGGGCCTCCCACATGGTATTCTTGGAAGCCCAATCGCTTGGACCACATCCGGTTCCCTCATGGTTTTGATTTGCATTCCCCTGATGGCTAATGATGTCAAACATCTTTCCATGTGCTTATTGGCCATCTGTATACTTTTTAAAAAAAGAAATGTCTCTTTATAGGTTATATAAAATGTATCATTTCAATTTCTACACACTTTAGACTTTCCTAGATATCTTATTATTAACTTCTAACAATTATGTTGTGGTAGAGAAACATGAAAATTTCAATTTTTTTGAAATTTACTGAGACTTGTTTTAAAGTCTTGATGAGCATTTCATATGTACTTGAAAAGAATGTGCATTCTGTAATTGTTGGATATAGTGCTCTATATGTGTCATTTAGATCAAGGTAGTTGTATCATTCAGTCTATCCTTAATTATTTTTTTGTCTAGTTCTTTTATCAGTTACTGAGAGATGGGTATAAAAATTGTGGATCTGTCAATATTTCCCTTTAATTCTGTCAGTTTTTGTTTCACCAAATTTGTTGCTCTGCTGGCATGTCTTCCTTATATACTGACTTTGTTATCATTATGAAATACTTCTCTTTATCTCTGATAATATTTCTTGTCTTGACAGCTATTTGTCTAATATTATTAAAACAGCCACTCATCTTTCTTTTGCTGAACTTCCATTAATGTTGTTTTATCACTACTACTTTATTTCAGTGATGAATTTCATGTTTCCTTATTGACATACAAGGTAGACCATAAGCCACTTTATTCTTTTAAATCAAGTGCTTAATTAATTTTTGAAATCACCTCAAACTTACAGGAAAATTGCTAGTACATTTCAAAATTTTTTTTCCCCCTGAATTGTTTAATAAGTCACTAATATGAGTTCCCATCACCCCCAAACACTTTTGTGCAGCATTGTCCAACAGAACTTTCTGGGATGATAGATGTCCAAATCTATGATGCCCAATGTGTGGACATGTGGTTAGTGGCTTCTGTATTGGACCGTGCTGCATTAGTGGGTATTTCTACAAACAAGGACATGCTCCTACATAACCAAAATACAATCAGCAAAATCAGAAAATTATCACTGATATGTTACTAACATCTAATTTGCAGACTCAGTTCAAGCTTGCCAGTTATTCTAATATAGCAAAAGGATCTTGTTCAGAATGATAAGCTACATTTAGTGTTCAGAATTATAAGCTGCATTTAGTTATGTCTCTTTAGCCTCTAAAGAGTTCCAGACTGATCTTTCTTTAATATATAGTTTCATGATCTTGACTGTTTTGAAGATCATGGGACAGTTATTTTGAAGAATGTTCCTCAATTTGTATTTGTCTGATGTTTCCACATGACTAGATTCAGGTTATGCCTCTTTCACAGGAACTGGTGCAGCCTGCTTCTCACTGCATTCTATCAGGGGATACACGAGTTCAATTTGTTCCATTACTGATGAAGTTCACTTTCATCACCTACTTGACTAAGGTAGTGTTTGCCAGGCTTTACCAGTGTGCAGCTACCCTTTTCCCCTTCGAAACTAATAAGTATTTTTAATGCAGGTACTTTGAAACTATAAAAATATTTTGTTATACATCAAGATTTCCAACTACCTACTTATCCATCCGTCCATCCATCCATCCTTCCATCCATCCCTCTATCCATCCAAGTAGGGACTCATGTTTTTCTACTTTATTCAATATGGTATAATCTGTTACTACCATTATTTATTGCAATGCTCAAATTGTCCAGATTTGGGCAGTAGAACCCATTCAAGCTGTTTACTATGCTTTTAAAAAAATATGTAAGTTCTCATCATTCTTTGAACATTTCCTTACTTTCTGTCACAATTAGATCTTTGAGCTTCATCTTGTACTTTCCCTACCCTGGCACTTATCCCAAAAAAGCAGATATGCCATATATCAAGGTAAAGAGTAAATGGATTAACTATTCCTGGCTTTAATCACTTATGGTATTGTTTGTTATTATCTGATAGAGAACAGTACATGCTACTTTACTAGTTCTTGGGATAAAGAAGTAAGTGATACACTTACCAACATAGTTTATAGACCTCGATGTTAATTATACATGAATGTCCCATAAAACATGCAAGTAAAATTGAGCCAATTTGCATTTCAGGACATTTTCACAAGAATTTATATTAATAAATTTGGTCACCACTTTTGCATATTCTGTTCAAATCACTTTGTTACATTTATGTTTTGGGTATTAATGTAATTCTCATGACTTTTCTAGTACTTACTATGGGAAGAGCAATAGGTGAAATAACATTTATTGAGAAAACATTCAGATAAGTTCAAGAAAAAGCCTGTCCTTTAAATATGCTTTTCTGATCTGAAAAGAACTATTCCATCCATAAAATTTCGAATATAAAATGCTATTTACTTAGGTTTACTAATACATGGACCATGAAAATGAAATAATATAAAGGTAGATCTCTACCCTGTTTTTTTAAAAAAAATTGACATACTGTACCATGCTCCATAGTTTATGAAGTTTAGCATTTTACTTCTAAAAGCAGCACAAAGAAGTTTTAAGTAAGCTTACAAGGTGGACCTTTATAACTATAATATAATAAATAAATAAATAAATAAATGCCTGACACATTCTAATGTGTTGTTGTTTGATCATGGGGTGATCATTCAAGAAGTTTTCAGGGAAGCGGGTGTGGCTCAGTGGATAGAGGCCCCGTTTACCATATGGGAGGCCCGGGTTCGCGTCCCGAAGCCTCCTTGTGAGGGCACGCCGGCCTGAGGTGTGGTGGGCTGATGCAGCAACCTCACGGCAGGAAGCGGGTGTGGCGCAATGGATAGAGCCCCGGGTTCGCTTCCCGGCGCCTCCTTGTGAGGGCAGGCCGGCTCGCGCGGCGCCGTGGGCTAATGCGGCAAGACCTCACAGCAAGGGGGAGATAAGCAGACACAGAGAAGACACGCAGCGAATGGACACAGCAGCACAAGCAGCAAGGGGGGTGATAAATAAAATAAAATAAATAAATCTTTTTTTTTTTTTTAAAGTTTTCAGACATTTAAGGAGAAAACTGTAGTACTCTGAAAGTATTTAATAAATTCAACAAGTTAAAGTGTTATTTTTAAGAATGTATTAGAGAAACTTTTGAAGTATATATGTTAAACAAATGCAGGAAAAGAGGCTGTGTATATGGTAAAAGAGACTGTGTAGTAGAAGGCACATTGATGTAGCTCCGTTTCACTGTGAAGAAAAGACCAAAAGAAGAAAAAGAACAAACCAACATGCCCCCTTGCCTTTTCTTGGTTTCATGTTCAGTGCCTCCTTTACCTATCATGCTTTGTGACCTTGCCTTGAGTTACCACTGAACATTACTATAGTGCATCAAACCTCTGGTACTGGTAAATATGGAAGGGATATTACCAGGGACTCTACTATGTCTGCCTTATAAAGTTATCTCCAACTTTACTATTCTAGGGATGTGGACACAGCAGGTACAGTACATCTAAGATTTGGCTCCCTATACTGTGTAACCCCTAGAATAAAACCAGTTCAACCTGATCAAAGGGAATTATGCTATGTACAAACTCTAAACAGTTTGATTAACTTAATAGAATTTCACCTTTATAAATCACAATCTTTTCAAATATATTAACCTACACTTGAATAATAACAACAACCTCAAATACCTACTTTTCTTGAACCTAAGGTAGACTGAGGTAGCTGGAGAATAATGGTACCTTGTGACTTATGACACGGGTATTACAGGGCCTATCTCGTGCAGACTGATACATTTTCTTCCTTAAGTTAACTCCAAGTCGATCTCCTTCCTTAATCACCAAACATTTCAAAAGAATATTTTTTAAAAATTCACTTCCACCAATTCTGCACTTCCTATTTCCTCCTAAGTCCCTTAGCTCCATGGCATCGGTCCCTACCACACTCTTTTGAAACTGACCTATGAAATTTAAGGGGCTCTCTACTCAGTCCCTATCCTTCTTGAAAACTTCTTCCTGAGATTCCATTACACTGCATCCTCTGGGCTTTCTTCTTATATCTCTGGTACTCTGCTTACTACTCTGCTCCTTAATTTCATTCCTTGGCTTCTGAACCACAGTTTGACCTCTTAAATAAAACTGTTCTCTAAGACTCTGGTGTTAGCCGCCTTCTCTCTTCCTCCCCCTTTGAGGTCCCATACTCCCATGACTTAACTATCATCTCCATAAGGATGCCTCCCAATCCTGGCATAATTTTTGATCTCCAGACAGTTGCTTGCTGCACCTGTTTATCTCTACAGGATGTCCTATTTGTATTGTTGCTTGCTCAACCTGTCTGTCTATACAGGATGTCTTATCAACTCATCAAGGTGAACATTTCCAAGCTCAGGGTTAAGATCTTTCTCTCTCAACCCAGTTGAATTCTCCTTCAACTGGAGAAATCCTCCTTTGAATTCTCCTTCAAGTGAGGCAGGATAGCATAGAGGAAAGGGCCCTAGAACTGGATGAACTTGAAATCAAATCATGGTTGCAATATTGACTACATTTCAATTTTCTCATCTTAAATGAGGATAACACTACTTATTTTGCAGGTTTTTGTAAAGATTTAGTAACATAACATATATGTCTGACATAACCAACCTTTGATAAGAATTAGTTTTCTTTTTTTCTTTGATCAATCAATACTATTATTATTCCTAGTCAGGTGGGCTGGAAAAAGCAATAACCACTGGTTCTTCCTTTTCCCTCATTCCTCTAATCTAATGGAAATCAAGTTCTATAGAGTCTATTTCACACTCTTGGTTCTTTATAATTTTTAAACAAAACAATTTTATTGAAACATATTAACAAAACATACAATTCATCCAAAGTGTACAATCAATGGTATCTGGTATAATCACATAGTTGTGCATTTATCACTTCAATCATTATGAAAGCATCTTCATTATTTCAATAATAATAATAAACAAAAAACAGACAAACAAACAAGAAAATTCCTCGCCTCTCAACATCTCTGTTTCCCCTGCTGTACACAGCTGCTATTTCTGACTACTCTCACACAATTTTTTATTTGTTTATTAAGCAGTTTTATTGAGATATATTCACATACCAATATGATCTATCCAAACTGTATAATCAATGGCTTTTAATATAATCACAATGTTGTACATTCATCATCTCAAAAATTTTAGAACAGTTTCATTATTCCAAAAAGAAAGACTCCATACCCCTAAGCAGTCCTCCCCCCAGCCCTACACAACCACTAATCTAATTTCATCTTTATAAACTGATTTATAATTACATTTTATATAAATGGAATCATACAATATATAGTACTCTTTGGTCTCCTTCACTTAGTATAATGTGCTGAATCAGGGATTTCTGAAAGTGGAGCAGTTCCATAATCTACTCCAGAAACAAGTGAAAGCCCAACTCCCGAGGAGGGAGTCGGAAAGGAGAAACCATCCGTTAGCCCGCCATGCAGACATCCTCGCTGCTGTCGAAACCAGACTCTTACTGTTAAATATGACTTTCATGAAGTATATGGAAGCCAATCTGTGCTGCTTCATCCCAGGAAAGGTGATTGATGAAATTTATTGTGTATTGAGATATGTCAATTCCACCAGAGCCCCTCAATGAGATCATGATGTACTTAAAGAGTTAAGGGATATTTCCTCCATGGCGATGGAATACTTTGATGAGAAAATTGCTCCCGTTCTAAAGAGGAAATTACCAGGATTCTGTTCCATTGGTCAATCTGTCTGTCATTATGCCAGTACCATGCTGTCTTTATCACTGTAGCTAAAAATATGCTTTAAAGTCAGGAAGTGAGAGTCCTCCAATTTCATTCTTCTTTTTTAAGACATTTTTGGCTATTCGGGGTCTCTTACCTTTCCAAATAAATTTGATTATTGGCTTTTCAATTTCTACAAAAAAGACTGTTGGGATTTTTATTGGGATTGCATTGCATCTGTAAATCAGTTCGGGTAGAATGGACATCTTAACGACATTTAGTCTTCCAATCCATGAACACATAATATCCTTCCATTTATTTAAGTCTTCTTTGGTTTCTTTTAGAAATATTTTGTAGTTTTGTGAAAACCAGGTCCTTTATGTGTTTGGTTAAGTTTATTCCTAAATATTTGATTGTTTTAGTTGCTATTATAAATGGGGTTTTTAAATTTCCTCCTCAGATTGCACATCAGTAGTGTATAAAAAACACTATTGATTTTTACATATTCATCTCGTATCCCGCTGCTTTGCTGAACTCGTATATTAATTTAGTAGCTTTGTTGTAGATTTTTCAGGATTTTCTAGATATAGGATCATGTCATCAGCAAATAGTGACAGTTTTACTTCTTCCTTTCCTATTTGGGTGCCTTTTATTTCTTTGTCTAGCCAGTTGCTCTAGCTAGAACTTCTAGCATAATACTGAACAATAATGGCGACAAGGGCATCCTTGTCTTGTTCCTGATCTCAGGAGGAAAGCTTTCAGTCTTTCACCATTGAGTACAATGCTAGCTGTAGGTTTTTCATATATGAACCTTACTATAATGAGAAAGTTTCCTTCTAATCCCATCATTTGGAGTGTTTTTATTAAGAAAGGGTGATGTATTTTGTCATATGCCTTTTCTGCATCAATAGAGAAAATCATATGATTTTTCTTCTTCAATTTATCAATGTGGTTTATTACACTAATTGATTTTCTTGTGTTGAATCACCCTTGCATACCTGGGATAAAATCCACTTGATCGTGGTGTATAATTCTTTTAATGTGCTTCTGGATTCAGTTTGCAAGAATTTTGTTGAGAATTTGTGCATCTACATTCATTGGAGATATTGGTCTGTAATTTTCTTTTTTTGTACTATCTTTATCTGGTTTTGGTATTAGGGTGGTATTGGCTTCATAGAATGAGTTTGGTAGCATTCTTTCCTGTTCAATTTTTTGGAGGAGCTTGAGCAAGATCAGTATTAGGTCATCTTTTTTTTTTCATTTTAAAGATTTATTTATTTTTACCCTCCCCCCCCCGATGGTTCCCTTGTCAGTCTGCTCGTTGTTTTGCTCACTGTGTCTGCTCGTCTTCTCCAGGAGGCACCGGGAACTGAACCCGGGACCTCCCGCATGGGAGGAGAGTGCCCAACGGCCTGAACCACGTCTGTTCTCCGCAGGCTACGGTGTCTGCTGGCTTGGTGCATCTAGCTCATTGCAGTGGTTGGCAGCGTCTAGCTCATTGTGGCGGGTGCAGCGGGTTGCAGCATCTAGCTCGTTGTGGCAGGTGCAGCATCTGCTCATATTCTTTAGGAGGCATGGGGACCCAAACCCGGGACCTCCCATATGATAGGCGGGCGACCAACTGGTTGAGCCATATCTGCTTCCCTCAAATTGTATTTGAATGATTGGTAGAATTCACCTGTGAAGCCATCTGCTCCTGGCTTTTCATCTTTGGGAGGTTTTTGATGACTGTTTCAATCTCTTCACTTGTGATTGGTTTGTTGAGGTCTTCTATTTCCTCTAGGGTCAATGTAGGAATTTGTCCATCTCCTCTACATTGTCGAGTTTTTTGGCATACAGTTGTTCATAATATTCTCTTATGATTTCTCTTATTTTTGCAGGGTCAGTGGTTATGTTCCTCCTCTCATTTCTGATTTTATTTATTTGCATCTTCTTTTTTTCTTTATCAGTCTTGCTAAGGGTTTGTTGATTTTGTTGATCTTCTCAAAGAACTTTTGGTTTTATTGATTCTCTCTACTGTTTTTTTGTTCTCAATTTCATTTATTTGTGCTCTGATCTCGACTATTTCTTTTCTTTGGCTTGGTTTGGGATTAGTTTGCTGTTCTTTTTCTAGTTCCTCCAGGTGTGCAGTTAGATCTTCAATTTTAGCTCTTTTTTTTTTAAGATCTATTTAGGGAAGCGGGTGTGGCTCAATCGATAGAGCTCTCGTTTACCATATGGGAGGCCCCGGGTTGGCTTCCCGGGGCCTCCTTGTGAGGGCAGGCCCGGGCGGCAGGGTAGGCTGATGCAGCAAGACCTCACAGCAGGAAGTGGGTGTGGCTCAATCGATGGAGCCCCCGTTCACCATGTGGGAGGCCCTGGGTTCCCTTCCCGGGGCCTCCTTGTGAGAGCAGGCCAGCCCATGCGGTGCGGTGGGCTGATGCAGCAGGACCTCACAGCAAGGGGGAGATAAGCAGACACGGAAAAAACACACAGCAAATGGACACAGCAAACACAAGCAGCAAGGGGGGGCGGTAAATA
>JAQZBX010030116.1:0-26959 GCA_029593785.1 Cabassous unicinctus | reverse complement strand
ACAGAGTACTAATGGCTAATATGCAAGCCACTTTCATTTTGAAAGTTGGTACCAATTAGTACCAACTTTGCTTGTCTGTATCTTTTGTAAATTTTCCTATCTAAATTCTCTTCTAGTGTTTGTTTTCCAAGTGGCCAAGTGAAATTATATAACCTGAGTATGTGCAGAAATATAGAATGGCATTCTTAGACGACTTGTGAGACTCTAACGAAAAATTGTCTGTCTCAGAAACAAAGATGCATGAATCGGGAGGCATCATAAATCCAATGTGAGAGATCCTTCATCAAGGGAAACTCAGTCTGTAGACTGTCTTACCATACATGAAAAAATCTGTGCCTAACCAATTAAACCAAAACAAGCTATCCTTCCCTATAGTAACACCCACCTCCTATCCCAATAATTTCTGCCTTACCCTCATGTCAGGGAGACAGATTTGAGCCTTGAGCCTTACCTCCTAACACATTATTGGTTGAACTTGCAATAAAACTCTTTTCTCAAAAGCTTCAGTCTTAGAATTGAATCTTGTTTGGATTGGGCAGGAAGCCTTTGTTCAAAATGATTTCTGTGTATGAACTGTAAACAGAAAATAAATCTTTACAAAATACAATTTATAATAGAAAATAACATGCTTTAAAGTACTCAGAAGAAAATATCACATTATAGATACAAAATTATAAACTTTTTAAAAAAGACATGATAGTGACTTAAGGAAATAAGGAACTGCTGTACCTCCTTAAAAGGGATATATTATATTGAATACAAGTTATGTTTTCAAAAATTGGTTTATAGATTCAAGGCAGTTGCAGGTACCATCTGAGAAGTATTTCTCATAGAACTCATTGAGTTTATTCTAAATATATATGTGGAATATCAAAAGGCATTTAAGCCATAACAAACCAGAAAGATAAAGATGAATATCATCACTTATACTACATGAGTAAAGCAATGTGATATTAGCACAGGAACAGAAATATTAGTCCAGTATAACAAAATAAAAAAAATATCTCAGGAACATAAGCATGCATGATCGTGATGTATGACAGAGAGGAAATTGCAGATAAGTAGTCGGTTAATGACCAGTAATAATCAATTGTTCATGCAGGAAAAATTAATCTTCCATATACGAAAGAAAGAAAAGATTTTATTTTCATACCACAGCATATAAAAATTCATTTCCCAATAGATTATGTATTTAAAATTAAAAGGCAAGTGAACCCCTCTGAAAAAATTTATAACTGAATACAATTATACTGTTGTCATTATGAAAGAGTGCTTAAATAAAACAAAAGATAACTGTACAAATTATGAATTTTAACTTTTCAAATTAAGAAGTTTGTTTATTAAAACTTGATCATGTAGTGAAGAAAAAAAAAAATCCCTAAACTGAAAGAAGGTTTTTAACTTAGTGTTCAAAATATGTAAACACTCCCAATGAGACAAAATGTAAAAAAAAAAAAAATTTGAAAAAATGGCCAAAGATGTAAACAGGTATTTTACAGGAAAGAATACACAAAACACTGGTAAACAACAGAAAAAAGGTTTACTGATCATGGAAATAAATATTAAAATCCCAATGTAATAAGATTTAACCCTCATTTGTTTGCAAATTTAAATGTATAAAAGACCATGTTGTTGCAAGGATATCAACATGGAATCACTCACATATTGCTTGTGAAAGTCTTAATTTTACTATTATAGAGGCATTAAATATTAAGTTTAATGTATGCATTTCCTATGACTCACCAATTCAAATATTATTTATATACATCTAGAGATACTCTTATAGATTTCCACAGAGATCATTTCAATAATGTTCTTAGTAGCCTTGTTCATATTAGCAAAATAATAATTAAAGTAAAGAAAGGAAAGAAAATGGGAGACAAATCAATTTTACAATAATAGAAGCATGAGTAAATAGTATGTTATTCAGACAAACACTACAGAAGGGAATGAGTTATATAAACATATGCATATGATACATGAAACCAAAAAATATAATTTTGAGGGAAAGAAGTCATTCACAATGGATTCCAGGTCAAAAAGAGGGAAAATTAGAAAATGTATTGTTCCAAGATATGTATTAATTCTATCAATGTAAAATTAAATGAGATTTATTAATGCATAAACCAAGAAGTATTTACTTTTGAATAGGAGGGAGGTTATACATTGGAGAAGTGTCTTCAAGACACTTTGAACGTTCTGATGGTATTTTATTTCTTAACCAACTTTGTGGTATAAAAGAGTTTATTTTAGTTTGAGTGACTCTCCCTTTATGTAAATATAGATAGTTATAGACATAGAAATATATAAATACACAATCACAAACTCACATATATTACTATTTTAAAATGTATATTTCAATTAAAATTATAAAACATAATGGAATTTTGAAAAGCAGATATTGTCCTGATGAAAAGTAGTGAATTATACAATTAGCTGCAAAATTGACCCAGAAGTCATTGTAAAATATTAAAGGAATAATTTGTGTTGATTCAAAGCCATTGGGAAGAAATAGCATATACATATAAGTGGAGTTCTAGAAGCTGAGAAACATTGCTCAAATGAGGAAAATTAGAAAAAGATCTTGAATTTAAGAAAGTGGAGAAGCATCAAATGATTCAGAAATTCAACTTGAATATAAGAAAGACAAAGTGAGTCAGATGTATATTGGTCATCCACCGATATCCACTGATTGTCAATCACAAAAGCTGAAAATAGAACAATACATAATTAACTATAGTGAAATTTCTGGATTTTTAGACTTGAAATCCATAGACCCTCCAATGAGGTGAAACCTGACCCTTGCTATTGGCCAAGAAGCAATCAGGCTTGATGAGAATCTATCAGTTCTTAAGAAAATAAGCATTATTTTGCGAAGAAAGAGCTTCAGGTGAGTTTATTCTGTCACCTCCAAACAAATAGAATCCGTTTTCCTCTTGAAAAGAGGAAGGACTTATGTTGCTAATCTAGAAGTTTCAGAGAATTTGGGTGTTCACGATTCTCAAACTCAATCTATAATATCACTATTTTAGCACCCCATTTTTCCAGGGTTCTTTTGACATAAGGGACTCTAGATGTTGCGTATTCAGTCTCCTTACAGTCCTGCCACACTTACATCCAATTCTCAGTCTGATTTTCAGCATGACTTACTTTTTGGATTCTGGAAAACATAGCTCCAACTGAGTTATAGAGACCCCTGGCATTCAGAGCTTTTCTTAAGTTGCTGTAGGCCAAATATAACTATCATATCCTTTACATTAGGCTTCTGATATCAATGCCAGGCAATGCCACAATCCTTAAATTTATATATTCTCCCCTTGCCATTCATGCTCCACAATATTTGGAAATCCCGACGCCCATCAGTTGCCATCATTGTATCTCAGTAAGCACAGACGAGATACTGTGGTTTAGTGCTTTTCATATGGAATATAGATGTGAGAGGATTTTAGGACTGTAGAGAAAATTCTGACTTATGGAAAATGGAAACAGTGGAAATTATTCTGTCTTCTCCTGATTATCTGAGACATAGTAATCTACACAGATGTTCAGAAGACATTTCAGTCAAATGGAGGAGACATTTATCTTAACACCAAACAGGAGCCAGTTGGAAAATGCACACTTATTTTTTATCTCCTCATCCCTTCTTTCTTTTAATTTTCTCTCCCTATTTAATTTTAGCTCATAAGCTTTTGCTCAATTTCCTTTTCTTGGGAATCCTAGGTTAAGATATTTAATATCAGAAGTAACCTAGGAAGCAGATCCATACTAAAATTTTATACTTTAGTTTCTGTCAAGTCTGAGAGCAATAGGGTCTTCATTGCTGTAGGAATTGGTGGTAATCCCCCCTAACATGTGGTGGCATCACAGTTACCACTGATTCAAATGAAGGAATCCAGAAACAGTGATGTCTTGGCAAAACAACATATGCACTGCAAGAGATCACCATTAAGGGCTGACAATATCAGAGAAGCTGGAGAAATAGTTGAAATGAAAGGCAAGTATTCAGAAGACCTTGTGTTGACTCTCCCCAACCCAATCATGAGCTAGAGCATGATATTTACCTTTCCTTTTTCTTCATTTATAAATCTGGGATACTTGTAATTGCATTGTCCATGTTATAAGGACAAGTAGATTTTGAAAATAAGTAAAATTCTATTCAAATATCAGGGTAAATTGTATAGAATAAGCATTATAGAGTTTTGTTTTAAAATATAAACTTTTATCTTCTTCCATTTGTTAAAAAAACTGTTTTAGAGAAATCAATAACTAGTTTATATGTTTTTTGGGGGGTATTCAGACTATAGTTCCCAGTAAAACAAATTTTCTCTCTTCCTTCTCATACATTTACTCACATTATCCAGTCCTGACCATGACCTAGGCATCATTTTAAGTCAATTCAATTCTTCCACCGTTCCTTGCTCATACTCTTTCAACAAAGTAGAAAACTCCTAAACTGTGCTTTGCATAATCTACTACAGTGTGCAACTCAAGTTTTACCTTAGGTATGAAGTGTTTGTAGCTATTTTAATCATCAGTTTATCTATTTCAATTGATTGCTTGAACCACAAAGAACCTTATTTTGAAAGAAAACTTGAAAATTTTTGTTTAACAAAACTTGTTATTTTTCTATTTATGAGGGGATGTGCAGTAAATTTCTACCTGTACTGATAGGTAAAAAACATCTGCAGAACTGGTTGCCACAGCAGGGGCTAGAGTAAGAGGTAAGGAAGACTTGAATTAACACATGAGAAATATTATAAACAACTTATTCTGAAACAAACCAAAATTAAAAACCTGGGTCCAATTTCCTTGCCTTAGACTTCTTTGGCATTTACTATTTTGTCTAAGCTCAGATCTAGTATGCTATTGGTCCATTAGACTTTTTTCAACATGTAGTACATGTATTTTGACCTCACAAGATTGAATGGAAGTGGGACCCTTAGTTTGTGTTCAAACTTCACAGGGTGAAAAGGATTATCATAACTACTTTTTAAAGGCTTTTGATGGTTTTCACCATTTTAAAGAGCACATTTGACCACCTTTTCTTTTGGGAAATCTTTCAGTCCACAGAAAAATTGAGAACGAGGT
This sequence comes from Cabassous unicinctus, assembly GCA_029593785.1. Classification (NCBI taxonomy): domain Eukaryota; kingdom Metazoa; phylum Chordata; class Mammalia; order Cingulata; family Chlamyphoridae; genus Cabassous; species Cabassous unicinctus. The sequence continues at coordinate 21,871 of JAQZBX010030116.1, read as the reverse complement.
TTGGCATTATAATCTCTGAGGAAAACTAATTTAAATGCCATGTGAAAATTAAGCAGAAAAGAAATGTATATTTCCACCTTTTAGACTACAATTGATATTCAACTATAGGTTAAGAAAAAAAAATTCAAAATAAATGCCAGTAATGGTATTGCGAAAATCAGGAGATACTACTCTCTACAGAAAACAAAATTAACAGGAAACTCCTACAACCAAGAAAGCCTCAATGTACAGTGAAATTCATTACTCATTAGCAATGACGTTATATATTTATTCAGAATGCTTAGTAAACACAGAAAACTACATTTAATTCAGAGTTAAATAAATTTATCTATGAGCTCATCTCCTAATAAATAAAATTTTTTCTAATCTATATTATATGAGTATTACTTTCAAATAAAAAAACATTTCATATATGTGATAATTGCATTTTTCTCTAAAACTATGCTCACTTTATTTCTTTTGAAATGTACATTTTCTCTCTTGCCTTCAAGCTTTTGCAAACTTTTAAAAAACTTTATTACAACTTTAAAAAATAAACTAACAGGCATAAGGCAGCCTAGCAAATTATGGAAACATTAATTCTTAAAAGTCCATCTAAAGAGTTGTCTTATTTAATCTTAAAAACAATAAACTTCTTTTTTTTTAGTTAGCGCAGTAAAAAGAATTTATTGGGAAATGGGGAATCAGAACAGAGTTTGTTGAGAAATGGGAAAGCAGGATGGAAATACACACTAATTTGGTTTGGACTCCTCTAGGAAGAGAGAGACAACAAACATGTTTAATAATAACGTATAATTATCTTCTAAAAATGAACTGAATGATTCCTTCCATATCCATCAGAAGATGTCAAAATGAAGTAGATATTTTTCTGATGTGGGAAATTCATGAAGAAAATAACAGCAATTCTATTCAGCATCATATATGGTTCTATTAGAGAAAAGTAAATTGATAGATAAATCAATTGAATGATATGTATTTTAGGTAAAAGATACAATATAAATGAAGATAAAAACGTAAAATTCAGAAGAAATCGAGCAAATGCACAAGAGTAGATATACATTGCTTTCTCCCTTCCACTTTGCTTCTCTACATGTGATTTGTATGCAGGGTAAATTAAATACGTGGAAATGTTATGGATTTAGAACATCTCAACCTGGAAATCAATGTGGATTAAATTTAATGGGTAAGAAGAGAATGAGGTGAACATTAAAAAGAAAGGAATTAAGATTAATTCTGAGACAGGAGAAAACTTCAAAAATGTATGGAGAGAAGTGTCTTGGGTGACAAAACTTGGGTTCCAGGAAAAACATAAAAAGGAATATTTTCTTAGAATAATTTCAAGAAATAGTTGGTCCTGAACAGTATATTTTCAGTATCAAGATAGTAAGAAAATAATTAAAATACACCTTAAAAATATCCATTTTATAGTTATCAGTATTTATCCAAATTGTAAAGACTATTTGATTTTCTCATTTGCAAAACAGGGCTAATAAGATCGTTGGGTCTTTGTAAGCATTATATAAGTAAGTACGTGGAAAATGATGCGAGTTGCATTTAGGAGATGGTAAGCACTAAATAAGTATTTACTATTATTATTATTATTATTTCCCTTTTCAGTCTCAAATAATTACAGTCAATTTTATATGAATTGCAATAATTTTCATTTTTTTGTTAATCTTCAATGTACTTTTATTTAATATTTTGGCTACTATATATCAGATATGTAATGTATACATAGCAATGTAAAGAAAGGCAACGAGAAAAGAGATTGATGCCTATTGCACACTATGTATGTACCTATTAAATTAACATACACAAACCTGGGACAATGATAGTAGATATACACAAATTAACTGAAGAGGAATGAGTGTCAGGTAAATTTATTAACTTGCCCCAGATTATATGGTCATGACTCTTTGTTCCTGATGCCTAGCATGGTATGTGTTACATAGTAGAAACTAAAAATATTTGTTGAATAAATAATTTTGTCTTTATTTTGCCATCACTGTTTTGAAACTCTTATTTCATGTGGTTGATTTCATCTTTTGAAATGCCCCATGTGTTATACAGAAGGCAAGTGTATTACTATTTTAGTGAACAGATTAAGAATAGGAGGGATTATGAAGTGAAGAAACCTGGCTGTAGACATATCTGTTGAATTTGTGTTAGTGTAAAACTATTGCTTATAGCTCCTGGTAACAAGCTCTCTGTATAATTCAGTTAAACATGAAATTTAGGATCTTGTGAATCTATTCTTGAGAAAAAAGAATATTGGAAATAAAATGCAGATTTTGGAAATGTAAATTCTAATTTCCTTTATTAATAGAAAATTCGAAGTGCAATTTATGGCATTGTTTCTTTGAAGAATCAGGTTCTTCAAGTCCACATGAACAAAGTGTTAAAATGATCTTAAACCTTTGGAAAGGAGTAAAGGTTTGCTTATAACTACGAACACATATGGGCAAATTATTTAGAATTGAATGCATCCATGATATAAACTCAGGTAATTTCTAAAAAATATCTTCTAAGGTTTATCTGATTATAGAAATACTAATATGTCATATTATGAAAAATACTCTTGGGACTATTTTTGAAGTAATTATTTCTAGAATAAATAATTCAGTCACCCTTAATAATAACAAATTTTTCATCAATCCATGTAATCTTTTGTTTATTAAAAAATAAATAATTAAACTCCAATGTATACCAAGAGACAGTCACATCTGTGCATTGTTCTAGACTCACCTTACAGGGAGCCTTCTTTCTTCAATTTTATGTATACAGTTATTATTGCTTTTATAAAATCATTTTATATGAATCAAAAGAAATATCACAACTTTCAATTTTGTTTTTATTTTTCCATAATATTCTTAAATATATAATGTTTTCTAACCCAGAATTAAGACCTTGCATGAGGCCAATGAGATACTCATATTGAGTGCAAACAACTTAATAATGAAGATAAATTATATTCAATGCGATATTTAAAAATAATGCAAAATTACACATTAAATAAAATATCAAGATTTTAAATAAAGACAGAATCCTAACTTGTAATCTTGTAAAACTCACCACAAGAAATGCATCTTAACTAAGCTTGCCTTTGCATCCCATCCACACAGTGGATGCACATTTTGTTTCATTCCCTGACAAAGTGCAACCAGTAAAATATTTCCCTTTCCCTTTCTGAAATAATCTGATATATATGGTCAGCCTAATCATATAAGGTGTAGCATTAATTACTTTAAAATACAGTATAGCACAGATGGTTAAATACCCTAATTTATTTCTACAATACTCACTCTTATTCACACTATGTTAGTAATATTTCTGATGTTGACATGTCACTCTTCTCAGGTAAACCATTTCAGCATTTAGCTGCATTAGACCATGGAAGCCTAGAATAACGTCACTGAATTTATTATATTTATTAGGACTTTCCCAGAACAAGAAAATTAAAGATTTGTGCTTTCTCTTATTCTTATTTTGTTACAAAACAATTTGGATTGGAAACTTGCTGATAATGATTTCTGTCATATGCAGTCAGCTTATTGACCAACCCGAGTATCTCTTCCTTAATTACCTTGCTCTCTCAGATGTATGTTTTACCTCAAAGGTGAGATCCAAGCCAATTGCAGACTTGGTGACAGCAAGAAACACGATATCTTTTACTAGCTTCATGGCACAGTTCCTTGCAATGCGGTTCTGTTCTTTGTGTCTGTTCTCTTTATTTACATTAGACCAACCACAACTTTTCCAGAAGATAAAGTGTTTGCTCTTTTCTACACCATCATCGCCACCAGGTCAACCCTCTGATATACATGCTGAGAAAATTTGAGAATAAGAATGCCTTAAGGGCAATGTGTTGCCAGAAACCATTTTTAATTAGAAAGCAAATGATCTGAAAAGCTTTCTGCTACTCATTACACAGCCTGTTCAACTGATGTTTGCATTGTGTCAAGTTTATTAAAACATGAACTCTGCTATAAACAAAAATAAACATAGCCACTAGCATCAGTACATTAATATTACAATTTACCTTCACCTACTTTTTTCTTTCTGTATCTGTTTCTTGCTTGACATTTTTAGTCTTTCCATCTTTGTTAATGTCTTGTTTCACTCTTCTTATTTTTTCCTTTGGATTTTTTTCATAGGTCCCTACCTGGAGCCCTTCTTTCTATACTTTGCTTTCATGAATGAATAACCAAACATAAATATACTGCACTAATACTGATCATCCCAGGCTTGAAAAAAGGAAGTGAAGCAGAGATTTGGGAAAACCAATAAAGGACGGTGTGAGAGAGCGAGCAAGAACTTCACATCAAACATGGTTGACATCCCAGGGAATGGAGAGTCTGCAGCTGCAGGCAGAATAATCCCATCCATCTTATCCATGAGATATAACCCCTCTCTCACTTGGAGGTGGAATGGACATCACCATCTCAGACACCTCAGGATTGGGGGAAGAGCTATGGACTAGAGTGGACTTACTGTTATTCTGTTATAGACATATTGTGATTCATACAATGGAAGTAATTACAACATTAATGTGGAGCCAGTGGCCATCGAATGCTTTAGGGGCAGGGAAAGGGAAAAGCAGTGTAATACAGGGGCTTTTACAGGACTTGGGAATTATCCTGAGTGACATGACAATGACAGGTATAGGCCATTTTATATCATTATATAACGTGCAGAACTTTGTGTGAGAGAGTGTGGTCTACAATGTGAACTATGGTCCATTCTTAGTGGCAAAGCCCCAAGATGTGTTTATCTATTGCAGGTGATGTGCCACACTAATGAAGGATGTTTATGTGGGAGGTTGTGGGAGGAGTGGGAGGTGGGGCATATGGGAATCCCTACATTTTTCGTGTAACATTTATATAATCTAAGAATCTTTTAAAACATGAAAAATAAAGTTATAAAAAACAAACACAGCTGAGTTATTGTGTCTCAATGAGCATGTTTAGAAAGGCAGGCAAGAAATATTGCACCTTAATAACATCTATGAAAGTGTTAAAATGAAAGAGAATTGTGTGTCTGGCTGTCTCCTGTCTCTTGATTTTCCTTTCTCAATATTCACCCCACGAAGATGAACTCCCACGGGAATATTGAGTTGCATCGTTTGATCACCTCATGATCTTGCTGGTGAAAGATCCCACACTTCATAGCATCATGTTTCATACAAGGTTAGAAACAGTGAAAAGAACACCTAAGGTCCTGATACATTACTGGTCAAACTTTCATGGAGTGACAAGGTTGTGTAATTAAGGCCTTTTTCAAAAGGGCAAGGGGCACATTTGTGAACCACTGAATCTTGGTGGTTCACAAATGTGGCAAGATTCCAGGAAGAGGGTAAGAGAGATTCCATTAAATGTTATTGAGACACCAAAGCTTTCACAGACAAATTCAACGATTCCCCACTTAGCATGAATAATAAAGGGATATAATAAAACAGGCACAAAGAAGCAATGTGGGGGAAGATTGTTCCCTATAGCCAGAAATGAAATGCATTAGTGGTAGCAAAAGAAGAAACTAGTTCCAAAAGTTAAAAGAAAAACTTGTGATAATAAAGCAAATACAGATCAAAGTCGATAACATAAATTTATAAAAGAAGGAAAATTTCCAGGAACCATCCATATTTCTCAAAAAGTAATTGCATTTGCTAAAAAAGTGATACATTTAGAATTTATACATGGACGTTATGACCATCAGTGTTAAGGAAAATTGATAAATATATGACAAGATAATCATACTTTATGCAAAAATATACATTTTAAGTAATAAAATCTCAAATCCATCTCGATGAGAAGATGTAGTGCACAGATCCCCATCACCAAATATGTTATAAATTTTTGGCCAAGCATTACTATTAGAATATTTTAAACTTGAATTTGAAAGTAAGTGTGAAATCTTTTATTTTGAAAAAAATAATTCATTTTCATTGGTTTATTTCCTTCTTTTCCATAGTAAACCCAGTGTACTTTACTCATTGAACATATATATTAATGTCAAATCAGAATAACATTAGTCTAGCACCCATGGCATATCGAGTAGGATAGTGGAGAAACCACACAAGCATATCGAACTTGTGAGAAATCTTGCATATCTTGGGAAAAATAATGGATGAAAGAGATAAAGGGGGATATAATATAAATATTATGGGAGATTCTGCCCTGCACAATGTTTAGCCCAATGCTGGAATGTGCATTAAATACAAGCTATTATTCTACTTTTAAAGCTGTAAGGCATCTCTAATAGTATACACATTTTGCTAGGTTGAATGCCTGAATCCCATCTTTATCACTTGTCATTTGATTATTATGAAAAATTGCCTATTTAGTTTCATTTGAACATGGCATGTACTATATTTTCTTAAAAGTCTTCCTATAACTTTTCAACAAGGGAGAGATGAAACAGAATCTACCCAAGCATGATTCTCTTCCTATATCATATCTCTGGAAGAAATAGTGGAAGATAGGTGGGCTGGACACTTAGATATTTAGAATTTGGCTTTTATGTGTACAATCAAAATTATGTGCTGTCCCTCATATCCATTCTTCTAATTTTCATTTTTTTCACTTCTCCTTGCAAAGTATTTCACAATAAGTATATGTGAGACTCTATAAATTCAAGAACATGCCTCGAAATTCCCTCTTCCACAATTTAACCTTGCCATTCTTGTAATATTCCACTTAGTAATGCTGTGTAACTAGACATTCCAAAACTCATGGCTTATTCAAAAGTGTTTAATTCTTGTTCATGTGTCTGTGGATTAGTTGGGGTTCATTTAAACTAAGTTGGGCATGGCTGGGTATAATCACATTCTTCAGGTTGAATTCAGGTACACTCCATCTAACTCTCATTCTTCTCATGCATAAAATATAAGATCATTCTGTATTCAAAGCTGGTCGCCATGCAATGCCTGGAAAATTTAGAACAGTGAAAAATAATACATTCTCACTCAGGCAATACACAAATAGTGAATTTCTGGAGAACTTAGTATGTGAGAAATTTTTTAATCTCCTGGATATATTTAAATGATTAAAAGTGATTCTGTATGGAGGAATATGAAAACTACCTTTTCACATTGAATTTAGTGTTGCAGGGAAATGTGTTTAAGATATTTTATGCTTCAAAAAACAGAAGTATAACTACTAATTAGAAAGCACAAGGAGGTATATTTTCACTGTTTTGCAGTATGAAATACATTTCTTCATGTGGAAAATGAGAAATAGTGCCATTTATTTTCATTAATGAAGGTCTCTTTTTCATAAAGTGAATCCCCCATCTTTTGGCAGTAATATTAGAAAGCTAAAAAGGTGCCACCTATGGTTATTATTATGCATCTATGGAATAAATTGTTGTTGTTGATCAGACTTGCTTCTCAAAATGGGGAAGAGTCTGAGTTCTCATCATTCTATGTCATAACCTTCCAAAGAACCAAGAGGAGACTCTCTAAGCTTGTCTGATGGAGATTGACTATGAGAAACTTTTGTGACTGAGAAAAAGTTTTAATATCACTGGTGGAATCTTGAGTAATATTTCACTTGCTCCCTTTCCAGCCTTTTGAGTCATGAACCTAGCAGCTTTTACATTCTTAGGGACCTCAGACCTGCAATATCAGTAATATTTACCCCCAATTTCTAATATGTTAGAGCAAAAGCATAAGGGGATGGATATTGTGAAACATATATTTATTTCTATTTTTTTAGTCCAGTTCAATTTCAGCTCTCTTGGTGTTTGTAACCAGAGCAGATGGGGCTATATACCCAAAGTAAAGATTTTTGGATTCCAATGACTCACCTACCTCTTAAGCTCTAAGAAATTTAGAGTTCTAGTCCCAATAATCCCAAATTCAAGTTTCCTGAGGAGGGGCCACTGGCTATATAAAAATTATTATAGAAACATTTAAAAAATACAGATTATTATATACCTCTTAACCCTGGTCTACCTAATCAGAATATTTTATTCTAGGTTCTATTATCTGTTCAAAAATCTCTCAGGGTGATTTCAATCATCAGACAGGCTGAAGAAGCTCTAATGTGGTCTTCATTTTTAAATTGAGGAAATGGAGACCCATAGGCACCGGGGAGTAATGTCCATACTGGAACAATAGCTATGGATTTGTGTGATCCCAGAGCAAAGGATTTTGATTTTTGAGTATACCTTTTAAACCCGTGTTCTTGCTGCTTTTAATATTCCCTATCTTCAATTTTTCAACAGATGCACACATTTCTTAAGCATTAACTATGTATAGTCCTTGGAGGCACGTGCACACAAACACACCAAACCATAAACATGAAAACAGTAACTGGATAATCTGATTTGTGGAAAAGGCAATGGGACAGTGGCAAGGGGAAGTCAGTGATAAGTTCACCTGCTAGAGAAATAAGGCAAAGATGTGTCTCATGGTGAAGGAAAAACATATCACTGGGACAAATGTCAGTTCACATGAGAAGGCATACTTTTGTTTCTCCAGAAATAGTATTTCTGGAATTCAGGGAGGAAATTCTGATTAGGCTCATCAACAAAGTGGTGAGAAATGGCTCACTATAGTCATTAAAGCTGTTTGGTTCAAACATTGGAATAAATATGGTTTACCAACAATTCCTGACAGTAAATTGTTTTTATCTGGTTGATTTGACTCACAGTAACCTATTCTTCACCTTTTACTGCTTTTCTTCAGCTCTTCAATTTTCCTGTCAGTCCTATTGCATTAACAGGGACTCTGGCTACAGAGTGGTGGTAAAGATTAAAGTCCATGTAACAGAAGCATGTTCATGGGAGTTACATTTATGAGAGGGATCTTAAAGCTAAATTTGTCCAATGTCCTTGAAAGGGCAAAGAACTTGAACCCAAGAGAAAAGGAAAAGTCTTTTCCTTCCACCAGAGAATAACAGGTCTTTTGTCTTTTAAAATATTTTCATCCCTTTTATATTCTACTAACTCTTCCCCTTTCATTTCCAAGCTTGCTAGGTTTGGTTTTCTCAGGAATCTGTATTTGGAGGGACTTATATTTCAATGCTTCAGTTCAGAACCCTGCTAGTTTTACGTATTCTGCCTTTCACGTAATATGCACAAAATGAGGGCCTATTATGTCACAGCAGATATTCACTTTGTAAAGAAAATCACAAAAAGGCAAGAATTAGGAAGGGAATACAATAATATTGAATGGGGTCCTGATGATATGCTTCCTGTAATAAAATTTCCCTGGTTTAGTTATTTTAGAAAAATTATCTGATTATTAAAGATTAGAGTGAATTTAATAATAATGATGTAAAACATTACTTTACATCTGTAAATTGTCCTTTTTTCTAATTTGTTTCTTCCAAAAACCCTGTGAGGTTGTTATTATTGTCTTCATTGTGCAGATGAGTTAATTAAGGCTGAGAAAATTTTAGTTCATTTACTTAAAATATTATTACTTCAAACTATTTGCCATTAGCCTCCTAGAAGTGTTTACTGCCCAACAATTTCTTCATTGCATTCTTTAATTCTGCATTTCTCAGTGTATAAATCAGGGGATTTAATATAGGGGTGATAATGGTGTAAAAGACAGCCACCAACTTATCCTCTTAAAAGGTAGTATTGGTGCACATGTACATGAAAGTGCAGGGACCAAAAAAGATGATGACCACAGCAAAGTGGGAGCCACAGGTAGATAGAGCTTTGCACCTGCCCCCTGCTGACTGCTTTCTCAGGGTTATCAGGAAGACAGTATAGGAGACTAACAGGATAACAAAGCTCACCAGAGTGGTGGCCCCACTGTTGGTTGTCACGACAACACCAACAATATATGTGTCTGCAGGCAAGTTTTAGCACAGGGTGGATGTCACAAAAGTAGTGCTCAAACTCATTGGGTCCACAAAAGGGTAGCGGGACCATGAGAGCCACCTGGGTAATGGAGTGTAAGAACCCATCTATCCAGGTTGCCAGCAACATGTTGATGCATCTGTCCTGGTCCATGATGGTCATATAGTGTAGGGATTTACAGATGGCCACATAACGATCATAGGCCATTATAGTAAGAATGATGATCTCAGTACAACCAAAAAAATGTACCCCAAAAAGTTGCAATATACACCCCACAAAGGAGATAGTTTTTCTCTTGGCTAATGATTCAACAATCATCTTAGGAGCTGTCACTGAGGAGTAACAAATATCCACAAAAGACAAATAATTGACAAAAAAGTAGTTAGGAGACTTGAAAATGTTGCCATTGCAAACTGTCAGCATGATGAGGAGGTTTCCCAAAAAAATGCTGTGTAGAAGAAAGAAAACACCACAAAACAAACTTTTTCAACCTCCAGATTCTGAGAAAGTCCCCAGAAAATGAATTTAGTTACATTGTTCATTTTTTCCATTGAATTAATCCAGCAGGGAAAATTCCCAAGAGAGAATTAAATTATCTGAAAGAAAACATAAAATGGTACAAAGCATTGTTTCTAATGTTGACAATCAGATAATCACATTAGTGGATAATGGAAAATGTGTACTTACTGTTGCTTCGTACAAATACTTAAAGAAATGGAGGACATTTATTCTAATCATCTTATCTCCATACAACAGTCCATTCATTCACTTCAGTTGAGGAAGCAACATCCAAATAGATAAAGTGAATCCTCTATGTCACTAAGTCACCCATCTAAGAATCCCACATTCCTCCCCTATATTTAATGTTCAGTCACCAGTCACCTGATTTGTTTTCTGAAATATTTATTTAGATTTTATTATGTATAAGACAATCAACCTAACTTTGAAAAAAACAAACTTGTGTTTGGGGATATGGCAATATTTCTATATCTGGAAATGTCTACCTCTTTTTGACACAGACAAGGAATCATATGCTCAGAGTTTCCTCCTCTGAATTCAAACCTGATTAACTGAGCAATAATCTTGATTGAATCATTTAATGTCCTAGGGCTTCTGTTTCCCTATTTGTGCAATTGGTGACTTTTTATTTCACTATCATCTCTATAATTCTAAGAGTTATTTCTACCATGATATAAAATCACTTGTAAGCCTGAAATAGCCATATATTCTTCATAAAGAGGTAGAGATGAGAGAATATAAAGCAATAAAAATTCATCTGCAAACAAATCAAATCTGTTTGATTTGAAAGTTTGAGAAGTGAACTATCTGGTAATTTCTCCATATTCAAACTGGGAGTGTTTGAGGAATCCCCAGACTTTACTTTGCCTGTTCTTGGCTTTCAAGCACTTGTATGTTGACCAAAAAAAAGCCATCCAGCACTTCTTCATGTGTTCTTCTAACCCTTCAATTTTCATGCTAACTTATTTTAGTTCTTCCAGTTTAGATGAATTAAATGTTTCTGGAAAAGAACATCACTGAAAGATAATTTAAATGTGTCTAGGAGAATTCAATGGTAGTATTTCAGGGTCTCTATCATGGTCACTGGAATGTTTGGGTGGAAATAGGTTGTGGAATAGTTTTGATTTAAAGGGTTTTCATCATGCTTCCTCAAATCAAGTCATAGATATAAGTGGTTCCTCTAATTATATGTTAGGCTATGGTTATACAGTGTCTTATAATCATTGGGAATTTTATCCATTTGAGGCCACACCTCCTCAATATCATGTCAAATTTAGTGTCTAACAGTTTTAAATGGACTCTGGGCATTAAGCTAAACCTTTGCAGCACTATGCCTAGAATTTCCAGTTTTCAGGGAAACTGAGAGGCTGCATGTCCTGGGATCTGCAGGTTAAATTGGGGGGAGTAGTAGCTAAAAGTTTGCCTTCTCTTATGCAATGCAAAATAATATTAGCCATAGTGACATAATGCAGAGTTGTGGTTCAAGCACATCCCTCTGCTTTTACATGCCGAATCCCCTTTGGTTTTTTTTTTTTTTTTTTTTTTTTCAGAAATTAAAAAATAGTAATAATACCCTTTCCCACTGAGGGAGCCCTTCATTTTAAGAGAGCTCCAATCATAGAAGTTTTTGACAACTGTGAATTTTTTGCTGATTTTCATTCAGCAAAAACTGGACATTTATGTACTGGCCTGAATTGTGACATATTGTCCATACCACAAGTTCTTAGAAGAGAAGAAAGGATTCCTCTTTTCCCCTTGAATAAAGATCCAATAAATGATTCTTTCCTCTACTTTCTGAGAGTCTCAAGCATTTTAATGTCTCACTTTCCTTTGAAAGGATAAAACTTTAGATTGGCACTTTCTTATTCACAGTCTTGCTATTCTATATCATAGTCATGAAAGAATACACATTATCTTATAAGCTTCATCTTAAATTTACTCTCCATTACTTCTTGCAAATATATTACATGTGCTAAAAAATACAGCAATTTAATTGAATTCCCTTTTTCCATAAAACTTCTATATATATTATAAGGTTCAGATATAGAAGAAAATCTCACCAGTATCTTCCAGGACTTCAGTTTTGCTTTGTCTCTCTCTCACTGAGATAATTTGAGAACAGCTGATCAAAATAAAGTAGGAAAAGTGCCTTCAGAATTGCTTTATGAGTACTTAGTTCCAGAGATTCTTTGTAATTGCTTTGTGAATAGTTAGTACCCACATACTCAAGGGCTGGTAAGAGTCAGTCTTTGTTGTTCCTGGTTCTGTCTTTTACTTATTGAGATCTACCATCTCACCACATCTTTAACTATGAATGGCCTTTTCTGTGATTCTTAGAAGGTCCATTTAAAAAGAATGATGCATAATAATAATGACCTTGGGAAAACAGTTCCCCAAAATCTTATTCCATAGCCAGAAATATTTCAAAGACTTAACAATGAGCTTTAATCTCCTTTTGACTTTTCACTTTAAAATAATTTTAAAAAACTTTTCTTTGTGAAATTTAAAAGCCAATTAATTCTCACATTAAGAGCTTTAACACTAATTCAAAACATTTCATCAAAAATGTGAGATTTATCTGATTACATTATATATATCTTTTATATCCAATTAACTTTTGTATATATCTAAATCTATATCTATCTATAAAACTCTCTTTTGGGGATATATAGTTGTTGACTTCAAACTATTCCACTCTTTTAAAAAGTTCCATTTGATTGGAAAATAGTGTAATCAATAGTACTAGGGTTCACTGCTTTTCTTCTTAATTGTGTCTCTGCTGATTTCTGGAGAAAGAAACATGAAGATGTTTCTTTCTAATTTCTTCCTATGATGACTTGTAGTGTAAGCTTCCACTCTTACTTTTTGAGAGTAAACCCTTTGAGGGTAAACCAAAATCAAGATGTTGGCAGAACTCTGTTCCTTCTGAAGGCTCTAAGGGTAAATCTGTTTTCCTTGCGAGGAGCTGTGCAAGTCAAACTCTTCAAGAACACTTTATACTCTGCTAAAAATGACGTAAAGTGGGTTAAAAAAATCAAGCTTCAATCTGTATTGCTGCTGCTGGTCTTAGGACCATAAAAGATACTCATCAACTTACTCTTCCAACCACCCAGGCTAGATCTCCCCACACTCAGCTGTTAGCGCTCAGGATTTTAACTGTTCAGGTGACCCTCATCGTCACCTAATAAAGGTGTGAGTTATTTCCTACTTTATTTTTTTCAGTAGATTCCACTGAAAACTAGCATTCTTCTCAGGCACTGATTGAGAATAACACTCCCATGTACACTGTATGTTGCTTCCAAAATACAAAGAACCATTGAATACTGTGTCTATTTTCCAATGGTAGGAGGCATCACAAAATAACTTTTCCTTTTTTTTTTTTTTGAGGTTATCTTTCTATGTCCTAGACCACAGGTTTCTAAGAACTTCAATCAGGAGGCAGAAGCTGAAATGTGTTCATGATCTTTATCTTCAAATTTCTGGAATTTGTGTAATTAGCCATGTTTAAATTACCTATTAATGTGTACTGGAAAACAAAACAAACCACAAATTAGTGACATAAAGCCACAACATGTAATTAGAACATTAATGGTTTGAAATCACAACACCAAAATTTAGCTGAAAGAAAAACAAAACTATTTTCTTATGATTCTGCATTTTGGGCAGGATTCAGTTAGGTGGTTCTTCTGCTGGTCTCACTTGGAAACGTATTGACAGCTCAAATGGGTAGATGGTCCAAGATGGTCTCATTCATAAATGTGACAATTGACTCAACTAATTCAGTTATCTTTCATAGGGCCTTCCTCACCAGTCTATTTTGCACAATGGTATCAATATAGTGGATCATACTAATAGTCTGCATAATAGTGATAAGAAGAAATCCCTTAGATTTAATTCTATTATGAAAAAAATGACAGGAGATAATATGGTTTTTGGGCAAAATACTGTTGTTTTTTGCCACATAAAGGTGAATTTCATTTGCTTAGTCATTTCATGGGGTTATGGAAAAATTCATTCACAAGTTCAGAATCACAACCCAGGTGCTAGAAGCTCTGATCCTTTAATCAAGTTAATATTACTTGCACTATATTTTATACTGGGGCTACCACAAGTGTAATATTATAGTAGTCCCTAGCCATATACTACAATTCATCTATTTGTTGGATGAGCCAGACAAATTATTCCAATGGTGATATCATGGGGACTGTAGCAGTTTGGTATTGTATATGAATTCCAAAAATAGATATTGGATTATGTTTGTAAACTGGCCTGTTTTCCACCTTTACTTGATTAAATAATGATTTAGGCTTTGATAGGGCTATGTCAGGAGGATGTTGAATCCCCACCCCCTTGGTAGGTGTGGACTCAGAAAACCACAAGGCAGAGGAGAGGAGTTTCTTTGAGTTTTGAAGTTGGAGTTTTAATACTGGAGCCCCATGACTAAGCATGCAGAGGAGCAGAGCAGCGAGTCTGGAGAGAATCAAGCCCCAGTGAGAGAGACTGAGCCAATTGTCTGATTGTCTACAGCTGGCTTTGTGGAGAGAGCAGTGCAGCTGAGCCTGGGGAGAAACCAGCTCCAGGAAGAGAGGAACCAAGTAAACCTGAACTCTTGGCAGACATCAGCAGCCATCTTGCTCCAACATGTGGCAACAGATTTTGGTGCTTTATGCTTTATGGCATGGTAAATGTAAGCTTCTACCTCAAATAAATAACCTTTATAAATACCAACTGATTTCTGATATTCTGTATCGGCATCCCTTTTGGCTGACTAAAACAGGGACCTAGTATCTTTCAAACCAATGATAACTATTATCTCTGACATCCATGATTTTTCTTCATATTTTCTATCTTTTCTGTGATGTAAGAGTTATTATTTCAGAAGAATAAGTAGGAGGGTTCTTCAAGGTCCTAAGTATATTTGTTACAATTAAACATTTGAATAATGGGGAAATAAACACAGGATAGATACACAGCCACATTAAAGCTACTTTGAAACAGTCTTGAACCAAAATTCAATTCATAATGTGGTCTCAATGAGCCTCCACTCCATCTGGAGGGTTATGATAGTATTTGATGTCCTCTTGTATCAGTGACACATCAGAAGTTATATTCAACAACACTAAAAAGGTCTGAGTAGCCTTCTTCCCCCAATGCACAATTCCTCTGGTAAATGAAGCCTTTCTCAAACTTTCTTTCACCCAGGAATTTCACACCTCTTTGTATTATTTGCTATAACCCATTATCCTGCCTAAACTCCAAGGATATGACTATCTATATTATAGGAACAGTGAATGCCAAATCCTTATTTAATATGTTCTTCCTTCCCCAGAAATAAATTCTGTCCGTCACCCAAGTCTAACACTCTAAATATCTATCCATAAAAAGTGTTCTCCCATTTCACACAGCTCATATTAGTGAAGTCCTACAAATGTGCTTCGTGTGGAGTCTATTGCCTCTCAAATTAGGAATTTGTGTTAGGCTGTGATTTGACTATGCGTATTGGCCTAGAGGTAATGAGGTGTGGTGTCTTCAAATCAATTTGGGGAAGCACAATCATCAGTCTTGTGAGGTTCCTGTTCCAGGTGATGTCATTGTGTAATCTCCACTAAAAGAGATGTTATTCTTATGGAACTAGGGCAAAGAACTACTTAATTTGCCAAAGACCTGCTGAAGCAAAATACCAGAAATGGATTGGCTTTTATAATGGAGATTTATTTGAGGAAAAAGTTTACAGTTCCAAAGCCTTGAAAAGTTCAAATTGTGGCACATTAAGAAGTGCCTTCTCACAAAAATCTGCTGCCACATGCTGAAGCAAGATTGCTGCTGATATCTGCCGAGGTTTTAGCTCAGCTGAATGCAACCAGTCAGAAGGCTTGTCTCTTTCCAGGCTGCCTCTATCAATCTGAAATGTGCCTCTTTCTTCCCAAGTTCAGCTGCAAGCTATTGGTCATATGGCTCTTCTATCCCTGAACCTCAGCTGTTTGAGCTTCTTGGGGGCTTCTCTCTTCTTGAGCTGCTCCAAAGGTCCATCCTTTAGGGGATTTTTGCTTCAGCAATCTTCTAGACTTCTTTCACGTGACAGGGTCAAAAGTGTTGACTTCCTTTTCCTGTGTCTGTGTGTGTGTCTCTCTCTGTCTCCATTTTTATCAGACCCAGCAAGAGTGCAGAGACTCAACATGAATCATTCCCCACTGACATAGTGTTAACCACATCCAGGAAGGGGACTCATGAGGGGTACAAGCAACAAAACACACGAGGAGAGGTATAATGATCCATACCAGGCAGCAGCCACGCAGCAAACAATCACCCTCCCTCAGGCTGCCCTGTTGGTTTTTATTGTCTTATTCTTGGCTTACAATAACATATTGATACTAGAGTAAGCATACCATGTCACTCAGGATATATAACATGCCAATTAGCTTATATAACATGCTATGTTATTGTTCCCCAACTGTCCCTGCAACTGTCCTCGACCCCAAAATTGTTTAGGGAAGAGTTGCTGCTAGCTAGTTCTATCTTTTGAACACAGGGCCAAGAACAATTTGGGAACTATGGCCGCCTCAATGGCACCAGCAGCCAGCTACCTGCAGCTGGCTGGGGCTGAGGTCATCACCCGAATTGACCATCCTCACACATAGTCCAATTAAATGCCCATAATTGCTATTAATTAATCTATTTAAATGTATCCCAAAGGAATTTTAATGCAATCAATGTGTATTGCATCCACAGGTATAGATTAAAAAACATAACCTTTCCCTTTTCTGGGATTCATAAATTCAAACTGCCACAAGAGCTGACTCTTTTAGCACAAAGATTTAGAGATTTTGGAAATACTTGATCTCAGGCTCTCATGCAAATTTCTCCAATTCATCCAAAATGTACACGATTAAAATATTGAAGAAGGTTTAATTTGTAGATTGCATATGCTTTACTAAGTGACTTCATTCTGCAGCTAGATTGAAAATTAAAAATTAATACCACTGAGTCAAAAGAAGAAACTTATCTAATATATATATAAAGGCAAAAATTTGGAACAGTTTAGTTGGAACTGAATTTGTCAAGGTCCCATGATTTTAATTGTTGGCCCTGGCTCTCTACCCCAAAAGGAAGTGCTTGGGACTGGTGCCATGCTCCTCAGGTACCAAGAACACAAACTTCTCTAGCACCATGGGCCCCTGGCCCTAGATGGGCACCATTATGTTCAAAAATTGGCTGCTTAAGCAAATATCCATTATGTCGTTCATATGGTAAGATTTTCAGATTAGAAAGAGGTGGCATTTCATGATGCTACATAGTCTTTATTTCCCATGATAAAGCTTAGTCATTCTATATGAATTAAATAAACAAAATGTTTGAACACAATGTAAAACATTTGAATACTAATCATAATTAGGAATTCAAAGCACAATTATGTGCTAAATTTTAATAAAATATTTACATATCTTACATTCATAAGAATGAAACTTTTAATGCCAGTTGCTGCACTGCCTTTTATTCTGTAGGAATGATCCCTCAATTTAACATATTCATTTTTAACTGATTTATTAATATATAATTTACGTACTATGCAATTCAACCCTATAAAAGATACAATTCAGTAGTGTTTAGAATATTCGCAGGGTTGTGAAACCATCACCAGAAGCTAACTTTAGTATGAATTTATCATCCCTAAAAGAAACTCTACACCTATTAGCAGTCACTCCCTATTCCTCTTCACCACCTGAAACACTAGTTCACTAAAGATTTGACAAAATCGTAAACTGAATATAAAAGGAATCATATAATACATGATCTTTTGTGATTGCCTACTGACAATATTCATCCATATTGTGGAATGTATCAGCACTTCATGCCTGTTTATTGCTGAATAATATTTCACGGTATGGACGATTAGCTCTTACCAGTTTGCCATGTGGATTTGTTTCACATTTGTCTATTATGAATAATACTGTTACAAATTTTCATGTACACTTTTTGCTTAGGCATATATTTTCATGTTTCTTGGGGATACATTTAAGAGGGAAATTGCCAGGTCAAATGATAACTATATGTTTTCTTTTTGAGGAACTATAAGAGAGTTATCCAGAATGGCTGAAACATTTTACATTCCCACCAGCAATTTTTGAGCATTCTACTTTCTTTACATCCTCACCATCCTTTTTATTCTCTATATACATATATGGTAAAATTATTGTTATTATAGACATCCTAGTATGTGTAAAGTAGAATATCATTGTTACATTGATTTGCATTTCCTAATGACTAATGATGTTGAGTAACATTTGTTTGCTTTGCCTCAGTTTTGCATTTTTTTTGTTGGGAAATGTCTATTCAGATGTTTCATCAATTTTAAATTGAAATAGTTGTCTTATTATTGATTGGTAAGAATTCCTTATGCATTATGGAAACAAGTTCTCCATATCAGATATATGATTTGCAAATATGTTTTCTCACTCCATAGGTTGGCTGTTAAGTTTCTTCTTGGTATCATTTGCAGTACAGCATTTTAATATTGGTGAAGTCCAGATTATTTATTCAATGTCACTGTTAGTACTAACTTTAATAAGATAATTAAGTATCTTTCATTCATGTAAATGAAATGCTTAATGACAGTTTTTATACTGCCTCTTTTGATCCTGTAGAAATGATCATTAGAGTTGACCAGTATTTTTTTGTGACTTAGAAGTTTAATAAGTTTCTTTAGTACAACTTATATTGAGATAAAATTTACAATAAAGTACTGAGCTTTAAAGTGTACAGTTTAACAAGAGGCAGCATATGTCTATTAACCCAGAAAATTAGGACATTCCCATTTTTTATCAAATACACTCAGATGTAACCACTCTTCTGATTCTTACCACTCTATTATATTTTTGCCTACTCTAGAACTTCATTTAAATAGAGCTAAAGTATTTGCTCATTTGTGTCAATCCTTATTATTTGTAGCTATATGTTTTCCCATGTTATACAAATTCACATCTTATCATTGCCCAAGAAAGTCAAGTTTGATAAATTTTGTCTTTTAAACACAGAATATTGTCCATTTGTACTTAATGTAATTACTAATAGTTCTCAATTTAATTTTATCTTATTGCAATTTGCTTTTGCTTTGTCCCATATATTATTACTAAATCATTTTTATACCTTTGCTGTCTTCTTATTCACTAATTAAGTATTTATTTATTTACTTATTCTTAAAGACTCTTTAGAATACACAAATACTACATAAAAAAATATAGAGGATTACCATATGTCTCACTCCCTCCATCTCCCACACTTTCCCACATTAACAACATCCTTCATTAGTTTGGTAAATTAGTTACAATTGATGAACACATATTGAAGCTTTGCAACTAACTGTGGAGTATAGTTAACATTGTAGTTTAGACACAGTCCTGCACAATTTTGTAGGTTATGTCAAAATATAGAATGACCTGTATCCATCATTGCAATGTCATGCAGAAAATTTACAGTGTTCCAAAAATTCTCCCATATTACATCTATTCATTCCCCTCCCTCACCTCAGAAACTCTGGTGGCCACTGCCTATGCATCAATGATAAAAAGTTCTTCCATTTCTGTAATAATAATAATTCTATAATAGAAAAATAATAAGTCTATTTTAGTTCATCATTTATTCCCTATCTTGAGTATTTTGGGATGATAATGCCACTCTGTTTCTAACTGAGAGGGGGTTTAAATCCAATGGGGAAGATAGATGGAAATATCTTGCTTGCAGTTGCACCCTTTGGATGAGCATTGTCTATCATCATCCCCTTTAAGTTGTCTTAGGGGAGTTCTATGACCTGAAGAGCAGGTGTTGCAACTCTGCTGAGATTCAGGGCTCAACTGGTAAATGAACAGACCAAAAATTTAAGTTTCTGGGAAATATACTTAACAAGTATAGTGGTAATTATGGGCTCAAATAAAAGGGGCAGGAGAGACATGTGTAGGGAAACTAAAAATGAGTATAACTCTATTGCAATGGGGAGCATAAATTCCAATTGAAGGCCCACTGACAGGGTGCCAAATTACTGAGCTTGTCTGCCTTGCTTATACTGTCTGGACATCTCTGGACCCCTCTGGAGCCCTGCTATTTGAGGCACTCTTTACTGTGGCAGTAAGTGAGATCCTGCTTAGATGTGCAAGAGCATAACCACTGGCATGACATCCAGACTCACTTTGAAATCTCTTAACCATAAAAATTCATTTGTATTTACCATTCTCCCTTAGGTCAAGGTCTTTTTCCAGGTGCATTGATAGTTGGCACTTGCTAAAAGTCCTTCAGTGCAAGGGAGGATCATCTCTGGGAGTCATGTCCCATGCTGGGGAGAATGTAGTACATTTATATGCTGAATTGGCTTAGAGAGAGGCCACATTTGAGAAACAAGGAGGCTTTCAGGAGGTAACTTTTAGGCCATATATTACTAGCTGAAGTTTCAATTTAAGAAGAAAATGTTCACAAGTAGAAACAACAATATCAAGTGCCTGGCATAGTGGTCTGTCTTCCTTCACTATAGGCAAAGCCTTTGTATTAAAAGGATTCATGCCATCCTATTAGAGAATGTAGCAATACTCCCCAGGATGGGAACTCAATATTCTTTCAGTTAGTTGGTGGGTCTCCATCCACCAAGGCAATTCCCCATGAACATTTGAACATATTCATATGACTTAGAATCATGCCCCAGGTGAACTCATCCCCATGCTTCCCCACATCACTGACACCCCACACTGGCAATCCTCCCCTGACACAGTTGTGACATTTCTGTGATCCAAAACCACTCCAAAAATAAAGCCAACAAAATAACCAAATAAAAAAATAATAAATAATGTTTAAAAATTTTAAAAATATGAAATAATTTTTTTTAGACATTGTGCCTTTCATCACTGTAAGATTAGTTGTCTTGTATGTACAGTGACATTTTCTTCTGTATATTCCCCCAGTGTCTTATTTTTTCATTTTCTCTTCAAAGAACCTTTAGGTTACAGAAAAGTCACATAGAGAATATAGGGTATTCCAATATCATGAACACCCTACCCTTTCCATTCTCGACTATTAACATTTACATGTAGATGGTACATTTGTTCCAATTGATGTACAAATATTGAAGCGCTACTAATAACCATGGTCCATGGTTTACATTACATTTTACATTTTGAACCGTACACTTTTATAGAATTTGACAAAATGTAAATGGCCTGAATTTATTATTGTGAGATCATGCAGAACAATTCTAATGTCTTAAAAGTGCTCTATGTTCCATATATTTAATTCTTCCCTCCCCCTCCTCTCAAAACCTATGGTAACTGGTACATTTTAAGTTTTGAAGAATAAGATTCATAGTTACCTGCAATAATATTGAGGGCTTTGTGTTTGTTTGTTTTTTTTTTTTGTTGTTGTTTTATACTATTTAGGCACTGCCCATATTCTCGAGGGATTATTGTCCCTATAATTGGGAACAAAGCAGGACACCCTGAGGATGTGAGTTTAATATTTCTTCTTTATTGTGTATGTCTCCACCCACTGAGATGACACACTA
>JAQZBX010030115.1:0-26960 GCA_029593785.1 Cabassous unicinctus | reverse complement strand
CATAGACCGCATTTCACATCATAGACCACCCTCTCTCCCACACAGTTCTGCGTGGTATATGCTGATGTAAAATGGCCTACATCTGTTGCCACAATGCCACTCATGACAACCCCCAAGTCCCAAAAAAGCCCCTGTATTTCGACTGCCTCTCCCCTCCCTGCCCTGAAAATGTCCAGTGGCCACTGTCTCCACCTCACTGATACAATTTCTTCCATTGCTTGAATCACAATATACGACAGAACACCACCAAGTCCATTCTAGTCCATAGCTATTCCCCCAATCCTGGGGGTTTGGGGATGGTGATGTCCACTCCACCTCCAAGTGAGAGAAGGTTTATATTCCATGGATACGGTGGATGGGATTATCCTGCCTGCAGCTGCAGACCCCTTCCGTTCCCTGGGATGGCCGTTGCCCATAGTGGTCTCCTCTCCAGGTGACTTGGATGAGTCCATTGAGCTATAGGGTAGGGGTTGCAGCTGTACCGAGATTGCAGGCACAGCTGGCACATAGGTAGGCCAGAGGCTCCAGTCTCTGGAGGTACACTTAAAAACTCAAGCATCACATATAGGTTTGAATAGAAGGGACTGATGGACCATGTGCAGGGAGGACTTATTTGAGTCTGACTCTGTCACTCTCAGGAGCACAGATTCCAAAGAGGAGCCCACTAATAAGGCATCAATCTCTGGGGCTATCCCCAATTATATAGGACCTGGGTGTCTCCAGAGCCCTCAGGAGCCCCTCTGTATGGGGTGACATCCACCCTGGTGTTCTATGAGATCCTACTGAGGTATGCGTAAGCATTACCTCTGGGATGACCTCCCAACTCTCTTTGAAGTCTCTTAGCCACATAAACTCATTTCTCTTTACTCTTTCCCCCTTTTATTCAAGTTTTTTTTTTTTCCAATCATGTTGCCAGTTGGCACTTGTTATTAATCCCTCGTTGCTAGGGAGGCTCATCCCCAGGAGTCATGTCCCACATTGGGGGGAAGGTAACACATTCAAATGCTGAGTTTGGCTTAGAGAGAGGCCACATTTGAGCAACAAGGAGGCTCTCAGATGGCAACCTTTGTGAGGTATTTCTAGTGAAACCTCCATCCACAAAAAAAACAATATATACACAGATGAGTTTATTTATTCAAACAATAGTGATGTTAAAACAATCATCTGTGATCAGAATAGTGGTGAGAATGTCTATAGAATAATAAAGAAGAAGGTAGTTAACATTTGTGATGTTCTCTTTATTGGTTAGGAACTTTGCAAGATATTAAGGATACAATAAACAAAACAATATAAAATGCTATCATTCCTGCTCACTTCATCAGCACATATACTAAAATTGGAACAATACAGAGAAGATTAGCATGGCCCCTGAGCAAGGATGACATGCAAATTAGTGAAGTGGTCCATATTTCTATATGCTTGGATATTTGTACATTTCTATATTACATAGAATTTGTGTTTCAGATGTTTGCCATACACCACGCAGTTATATAATAGGTTATACAGATATGTTCTGATTGGACAACAAGGCATAGGGAAATAGCTGGGAATTAGGGACACATCTTGTTCCCAGGTCCCTCAGCTGATATGAAGACTAGGATTAAGCAAATTCTTAAGGCCGAACACTGGTGTCAGATGGGTGGATTTAGCTCAAAACTCTCCTGAGAAGGGCCTTTACTTGTAAAGTCTAAGTCAGAAGGATCCTGACCAGAATGAATTAATTCCATGGGCTCAGGTCCTCCTAAGATAGGCCAGTGCTTCTCTTCAGTCATGGGTGCCTGACATAGTTTTAAGCAGATACAAAAGCTCATCTGCGTGATTATTTTGGGGCTTCTCCAAATCACAAAAATGCGAGCCAACGTCTTCCATACCAACAAAGAACCCACTAGGGTGAAGCCAGGATACAGATCACTGACCTGTATAACCTTTTCCAGTTGCCGGAATTGGTGATCTGTTTAATGTAATGAAAACTTTCTGTTAAAATAAAAGAGATTTCCAAGACAGCACTTTGATCCAATGTTGAGATTGATGCTCTATTAGAAAAGCACGGTGCCAATAACCCTCCACACCCATGTTGTCACAGCCGCATAGCTGACACTGATATGGCTATTAGTAGGAGTAGTTTAATTATCAGGTTAGAAAATGCCACCTCATAGTTTATGTATTTTTCAAAGAGAACTATTTTAACAATAAGTACATGATGCAGTAATTTTACTTTTCAACATAGGTTAAATCTCTACCACTATGTTGACCTTATATGGGGATTACTTAGAAGGCATTTTTGTGTCTACCATCCCCCAAGGGCTCTACATGTATTATGAAATAGATGAAAAGAAATGCACACACATTTGTAGAGCTCTTGCAAGTGCATAAAATCGATGTTTTTGAGTGCTTTGTAAAATTAAAACAAAAACAAACCACCTTCAAAGGGTTTCTTTCTTGAGTAAACCTCTCATTAAGCCCCAAGTGTTTCGGTTTCAGCGAGAATTTTGCCTGAATAAAAACTAAATAAAATAGAGATGTTTATGCATTAATAACTTTTTCAAAGAGAAATTGACTCTTATTATCTGATGCAAATTACTCTTCTCAAGAAATATTTCCTTGGGTGCTGGGTGGTAATATCAGTGAACTGACCAAGGACTTTCCTAATTCTTGTCATGGATGAGATAAAGCCTATTTTAAAGAGATGATCATTGGTGACATTTTTTGTTGCTTTCTCTATATCACTGGAAAGTAGTTTGTTTTGCTTACGAAGTTGCATATTAGAAAACCAAAGCAGGAAGATCCTGGGATGAGAAAACAAAACAGCAAATGCATTCGTGAGCCAAAGTGTACAATGGTTCTGGTTTATATGGACAGGAAAACAAGAACATACACAAATAAACAAAAACTATAAATAGACATTCTCCCCTTAAACAAGAAAAAATCGAAAGCATTTTTGTTTGACAGGCTGGTAGTATGAATGTGTATTTACCATAGTGGAACTTGCCAGACTACACATATTTTGACACAGTAAAACATGTCAATATGGAAAAATAGAAAAAGAGTTTATAGACTAAAAGGAATTGCATGTAAATATAGGAAGTAATTCTTACTAGAAATATTTTAAATAAACAGACTTGGACCATTTTCAATCAGTCTAAATATATATAGGTACAATTTGGCAGAAGCTAGCAATTATCTTTTCATAGTTGATGAAATGTCTTTTTTTTTTTTTTTTCATATAAATCCACAAGTCTTCTATTTATTTCTTACACCTCTTATGCCATGAATTCATAGGAAATAGGTTCCAGTAGTTCAGGGTTTTTTCCATTGGTTCTCACAAAGTGTGCTTCTCTGGGTGGAGGAGTCTGGCTCTTCAGTTGGACCCAGGTACTTTTCTCTTTGGCTTCCTTCTTTTTTTGATCTTTTTCCTTCATACGTTTTAGGATGCTATCTCAGCTCTTAGAGTGCTTACTATGCTCAAAGCACACATTAATTCTCTTAGCAAGAATCTTGCCCTTAACCTGTTTGTTTACCACTATATCAACAGCATGCTGGGTAACCTTGTAGACTCTTCTGGTTTTGCCATGGTAACATTTGTGGTGCATTCCTTTTTGAACAGTGCCCATTCCCTTTATGTATACATATCATCTTTCTTGTAGATTCACATATATGTGGTCAAAGGAACAACTCCATGTTTTCTAAAAGGCCTAGAAATCATATAGGGAGTTCCTCTCCTCTTTCCCCTTGTGTTCGTCATTCTGGCGAATTACCGCAACATGGCAGTTGCGGCAGAAAGCCTGAAATGCCTTTTAAAGGAATGGCTCTGTGACAGATATTAAGGATAAAGAGATGAATATGAGCAAATTTGGGCTCTCAAGGAGCACACAGTCCAATGTTGGCAACAAGAAAATAAGTGTGAAATTACTATGTGATTAATGCTGTCACAAAAATAATCTTGGGAGAAAAAAAATTACAGACTTCAAAAGAGGAAAAATGCAAACAACAACAACAAAAAAACAAATACAAATCAGGTTGAGAATATCATACCATTTTATACTTACTCTACTGGCACCAATTCAGAAGTCTGACCTTACCAATCACTGAGTGTCATGGGATTGCAGAGGACAACCCCAGAAGAGGACACCTTATAAGTGCCATAAGAGTGGAGATTTTAGGACCTGCTGAAAAGATGAAGTGGTCTTTTCAGGGAGTGTTGCTTGATAAGCAAGTGTTATTCATGTGATTAATAAGAGAAGGCCAGGAAGGATAAAAGAGCAGTAGCAAAGTCACAGGAACACAAGAGGGATTGATATGGAAGGAGTGTTAGGGGGGTATTGGAAGTAGAAGAGACTGAAGAAGGAAAACCACAAAGAGAGAAGGAGATGAATTCCAATCAATCTTGCCCAAGAAGTTGGAAAAGAGCTTTTAATATGCCATTAACATTACATTACATATCCTCTGAGTTGGAAAAATAATATGAGCCCATTCAACTTCACCCACACTTCAAACACAGTTCATATATTTTGTTTGCTTCTTTTATTAGCTATTCAATAAATCCAAGTGTTCCAGGCTATTTCCTTGGTAATGGATTTCCTCCTCTGCTATTTTACATATTCAGATATTGAAACTATCAATCAAAATTACCTAATTGGTCCAAAAAAGATTAAAAATCTTGAAGAAATTCACATGGAGATCTTTTACTTTCAACTTAATTCACATTTTAGGCTTCCTCACTGCTTACTCAATCACACAAGCTCTTTTAAAAAAATCTCATCCTTATATATTTCAAAGCAGAATGAAAGTAAGAGTAAGAAATACTGAGTTCAAGGAAGTGAGTCCTTTGTTATAATTCAGTACCATTAATATTCCATAACTGAAAGGTACAAAATTTAAGATTAATTTCTTCAGGGATATATGACAAGTTTGTCCTTTGATTCAAGCAAAAAGAGAACAACTTGTTCACTCAGTACATCATAATTTCTTTTCTTATTCCCAGCAGGTTCTTTTCTTTTCTTTTTTCTTTTCTTTTCTTTTCTCTTCTTTTATCTTCTCTTCTTTTCTTTTCTTTTTCCTTTCTTTTCCTTTCTTTTCTTTTCTATCTTTTCTTCTTTTTTTTTCTTTCTTTGCTTGGAATAAAGTAATCCTGCACTGTCTTTGGGCTCTAAGTTGCATGTGGTTAAATAAGAAATGCAAGGAGCCATCCCCAAGCTGCATGAAAATTCATGCTTAGAGATATAGAGCATGTTGAAATCAGCTGTATTTTTCAGTGATGATCCAATTTGCAAGGCTTCATGAGTTGGAATCTTAAGTCACTAATACTACTAAACTTTAATTTTCAAGGACTATAAATCACTGTGTTTTCACAGGTAAAAATTAGCCATGGATACACCTGGGGTCAGTGCAAAAGCTTATGGGCATAATTACCTGGAGTCTGCAATTCTTGAGCAGGAAGGATTGCTGAGGTTTTCACGAAGAGATTAAATCTGGGTTATCAGAAGAGGAAACATGCACATTTCTTAGGTGCATGAGATATGGTAACTGCTTAATCTCCCTGTGCTTTGATTTTCTCTTGTACAATTTGGGACAAATATCTCAAAGGGTATTTGGGAGGATTAAATGAGTTAATTGCTCAGTCTTATCTGAGGAAGATGATGATGATGTTGATTTAAGCTTGCATGTGTATAAGCATTTAAGTGTTTCAAAATATTCCATATTTTTATTTCCTTTATTCCATTTTAGAATTGCTACAACTTGGCAAGGTAAAAAATTCATAGGAGCTACATAATGCTTATTATGTGACAAGCACTATTTTAATCATTTTAAAAATATTAACACATTTTGTCCTTATAATAATTCATGTACAAATAAGAAACCTCAGATACAGAGATGTTAGACTGTTTCCCCAAGATCATGTAGCTGTTAAGTAGCTGAACTTGGATTTGAATCCAGCCAATCTAATCTAAATATATGTTCTTAAGCACTTGGTTACATTTGATAATCATCAAGAAAGAACCAAGAGTCAAACTGATTTTAATAAGAGTTCTTCAACCCTCATTGAAGATACACAGAGCCAGTATCCAGGTTCTTGGCTTTGTCACAAGAAAGAGTTCAAGGATGAGCCAAAAATTAATCAGGCAAGCAAAGAATTTATTGGGGGTAAAGCAAAAGAAAGAAAGTGTACCTTCAAGGATGAGAGAGGGCATTCTCAAGGGAGAGAAAGGCAAGCCCTGCCCTGGAATTTACCCCTGTCTTATGAGGTACAGGGCTCCAGGGTCTGCACTGATTGGCGTATTTGAGACAAAGAAGGGAAACTTTATTGAGTGATTTGATTCTCTTAAGAGGTGAAGGGTTGCTGTCCATTGGTGAATGGCTTCTGGTTGCTATCCACAAGCTCTGCAGGACTTGTTGACTGGTGGGTGATTGACCTCTGGGCACCATCCATGAGATGTGAGGTAACCTGAAAGTGGGAGTGAGGTTATGGTGATGCTCCTCCTGCCCCTTCCCTCTTTCCTACTGTGTAATGATGTTGCTGGCTGCCTTCTGATAATGCAGCTATTGGGTGTGTGTTGTAAGTTGCCCCTTCCTAACTTGCCTGTGTGACTCAGCAGGCTGATGCTAGTCAGCAGGCTATTGCCTCAGTTTCTCTTACTTGGTGATGTTGGTGTGGCTTATTAGATTTTCCGCCCCTTCCTCCTTAAGTCCCTATTTTATCCTGCCTCAATAATATTTAAAGTCACATGGCTACAGATTTTATTCCCTCTGTAAAAACTGGGGTGAATGCTGCTAATATAAGCCTCTCTTTCATTTTTTATTTCTTAAAAGCTGGCCAATACTTATTCTGTTCTTCATTCTATCTATATATATATTTTAATACCTTAATTCCAAACTTTCTCTGATATAAAGGCCATTTTGCTTTTTTTAAAGTTAAGTTTACATATATCTGACTTTTCAGTATTCATTTTAGAGGAAATTTTAAGTTATTATATTTCCACCTTCCCTCAAGGAATTTAAGTAATCCACTTCTACATCAAGGCTGAGAGATTCCATGACTACCCAAAGAAAGCTGTGTCCATTTTATTGGAACATTCCCAAATTAATCAACATGTCAGTACCAGATAAGAGGGTAGGAAGAAGTCTTTAATGATACCTTACTTCTCTGACTTTTAAACTGTGGTTGCTAAATATATGGTTCTTTCCTGCCATCAGCATTGAACAAAGAAACATTTCTGGTCTTATTGTGTTTATACAAGTCAATGACAGGTTCTGGTTGAATTCTGTTTTAGACAAAATAGGTTTTTATACAATCTTCAGGGTTTTCTTTTGTTGTTGTCATTGTTTTACTTTTGTCCTGATGGCAAAGTACTTTGCATGAAACTTTTCAATCCATCTCCTAGCATCGTCTATATCCAGGCCTCCTCTCCGATTTCAATTTTCCTGAAGTCTACATTTTTGTCCAAAATTCAAAAGTCTTTGAACATAGTAGAAACAAAATAAAATAATTTTTCTAAGGACATGGATCTAATTTTCCATTTTAAGCAGAATAGTTGCAACTAAATTTTGCAGGAGTTTGTTTTGAATAGTGTTTGGTTTTGCATTTGCAAGATTTTTGTTGTAGATAAAATTCATAATCAAGTGAAAACTAAATTTTTAAAAAATTAAAATGTTGGCTTGATTCCAGTTGAAGAAGATGGTAGCATAAGATGTTCCAGACTGTCCCACATAATCTTTGAACTAGCAAAATCTATTAAGGCCATCTTACTCAAAATTCAAAAAAAAAGAAATCATTTAAAGGATTGCAGTAACTGGAAAAGTGCTGAATCCAGAAAGATCAGCTTGAGAAACAGTAGGCATAGCTTGTAACACCCTTGCCATTCCCCTCCTTCCCTTCCCCTGACAGTGTGGAACCAGCCTGCACTCCCATTGTGGATCCCTAGCTGTGTTTCAGTGGGAACAAAGAATTAACTAAACTAAAAGTTGGTTCTTTGAACAGATCAATACAATTGATGCAACTTTAGCTATACTGGAAATGAAAGAAAGAGAGAAGATGTGAATAACTAAAGCAAAAAATGAAAGGGAAGTATTTCTATCAATCCCACAGAAATAGAAAGGATTATAATAGGATACTATGAAAAACTCCACACCAACAAATTGGAAGAGCTAGATAAAATGGAAAAATTCCTAGAACTGAACAATCTACTTAAACTGATTCAAGGAAAAATAGAAGATTTCATCATTGTAACAATAACTAGTAAGGTGATTTAATCAGTAACCAAAAATTTCCCAACAAAGTAATACCCAGGACCAGACTGCTTCCCTGGAGAATTTTACCAAACATTCTAAGAAGAATTAATACCAATGCTGCACAAACTTTTCAAAAAATTGTAGAGGAAAGAATTTTCACTAAGTCATTCTATGAAGCCAATATCAGCCCAATGTCAAAACCAGATAAAGATACCACAAGAAAAGAAAATTATAGACCAATATACATTATGAATATAGATCCCAAATCTTCAACAAAATACTAGCAAACTTAGCCAACAGCACATTAAAATAATTATATGACACGATCAGTTGGGATTATCCCACATATGCAAGGGTAGTTCAACATAATCAATTAATGTAGCATATCACATTAACAGGATGAAGGAAAATACCACATGATCATATCTAATGATACAGAAAAGGCATTTGACAAAATCAACAGCCATTCTTGATAAAAACACTTAGAAAACTCAGACTAGAAAGATACTTTCTCAACACAATAAAGGGCATATGTGAAAATCTCACCACTAACAACATTATCAATAGTGAAAGATTGAGAAATAAGACAAGGATGTTCTCTGTCACCACTGTTATTCAACATTGCATGGAGGTCTAACCGAACAATAGGCAAGAGAAAGACCTAAAAAACATCTCCAAATGGCAAAGGAAGGAGAATAACTTCCCCTATTTGCAAATGGCATGATTCTATATATAGGAAAACCTGAAAAAGTCCACAACAAAACTACTAGAGCTAATAAATTCAGCAAAGTGGCAGGGTGAAAGGTCAATGTGCAAAAATCAGTAGTATTTCTATACACTAGTAATCAACACATTGAATGGGAAATCAAGAAAATAGTCCACTTACAGTAGCAATAAAGAGTCAAATATCTAGAAATAAATACAATAAAGAATGTAAAAGACTTGTACATAGAAAACTGCAATATATTACTGAAAGACACCAAAGAAGACCTAAAATGGAAGGACTTCCATGTCCTTGGATTGGAAGACTAAATATTGCTAGCATGTCACATCTACCCAAAGTGATTTAGATTCAACACAGTCCCAATCAAAATTTCAACAGTCTTCTTTGCTGAAGTGAAAAAACCAATCATCAAATGTATTAATATATGGAAGGGTAAGGAGACCCAGATGGCCAATGCCATCATGAGAAAGAAGAACAAATTTTAAGGATACACACTTCCTGACTTTAAAACATATTGAAAAGCCACTGTACTGAAAACAGCATGGTACTAGAACAAGGCAGACAATGAAATCCAATTGAGAGTTCAGAAGTAAACTTTCACATCTATGGCCAACTGATTTTCTTTAAAGGTTCCAAGTCCACTAAATCGGGAAAGAATAGTTGTTTCGAGAAATGGTGATGAGGAAACTGGCATCTGTATGCAAAATAATGAAGGTAGTCCCGTACCTCATACTATAAACAAATAGTAACTCAGAATAGATCAAGGACCTCAATATAAAAATATAAACTCTAAAACTCCTAGAAGAAAACATAAAGAAGCATCTTCATGACCCCATCTTAGTCAATGGTTTCTTAGAATTTACACCCAAACCATCAGCAACAAAAGAAAAAAAAATAGATAAATGAGACATCATCAAAATAAAAAAAAGGAACTTTTGTTTATCAAAGGACTTTATCACGAAAGCAAAAAGACAAGGTACAGAATGGGAGAAAACATTTGGAAAGCACATATTGAATAAGGGCGTTTATCCAGAATCTATGAAGAATGCCTACAACGCAACAACAAAAAGACAAACAGTCCAATTTAAAAATGGGAGAAAGATTTGAATAGACATTTGACCAAAGGCAAGAGTAAATGGTCAATAAATACATGAAAAGATGTCCAACACAATTAGCTCTTAGGGAAATGCGAACCAAAACCACAATGAAATACCATTTCACACCAACTGTGAATGGCTATTAATAAAAACAAAAGCAAAAAAAAAAAGTGTTAGGGTGTGGAGAAATTCACCATTCATTCATTGTTGATGGGAATGTAAAATGGTGCAGCTGCTGTGGAAGACAGATTGGCAGTTCTTCAGAAAATTAAGTATTGAATTACCACATGACCAGGCAATCTCAATTTTCTGTATCTACCCCAAATAATTGAAAGTAGCAAATTGAACAGATATTTTCTCATCAGCATGTATAGTGGCATTATTCACAATTGCTGAATATGGAAGTAACCCAAGTGTCCATCAACGTATGAATGGATAAACAAATTGTATTATATACATACGATGGAATATTATTCATCCATAAAAAGGAATGAAGTTCTGTTACATGCAACAACACGGATGAACCTTGAAGACATCACGTTGAGTGAAATAAACCAGACACAAAGGGACAAAT
Source organism: Cabassous unicinctus (assembly GCA_029593785.1). Classification (NCBI taxonomy): domain Eukaryota; kingdom Metazoa; phylum Chordata; class Mammalia; order Cingulata; family Chlamyphoridae; genus Cabassous; species Cabassous unicinctus. The sequence goes on along the minus strand of JAQZBX010030115.1, from coordinate 16,339 downwards.
ATCATATGATCTCACTGATATGAAATAATTAGAATAAACAAATCCATAGGGTTAGTATAATTTGAAATACAGATTACCAGGGACTCAAGCAGGGGTAGGGAATGGGGTGTTACTGTTGATTTAGTATGGAATTTCCAGTTGGGGTGATGGAAAAGTTTTTTTAATGTATAGTGGTAATGGTAGCACAACATCGTGAATGTAATTAACAGCACTGAATTATATATTTGAATATTATTAAAGGGGGAAGTTTTAGATATTATTTATGCTACTAGAATTAAACAAAACAAAAAAACATAGGACTGTACAACCCAAATAGTCATCCCTAAAGTAAGCTATGGAATATTGCTAAATGTACAATTATAATGATATTCTTTCATAAATTGTAACAAAGTTACAACACTAATGCAAGGTGTTAATAATAGGTGGGTTTACAGGAATTCTGCATTTTCTGAATAATTTTTCTGTAAACTTACAACTCCTCTAATAAAAATAAATAAATTAAAGAAATGTTGATGTAAGTCATAGAATCCTTTGTGTCCATGAATTTGTAGTCACTTTGCAAGTCATAGATGGCTTTACATTGTTTTAAGGAGCAATATCTAATTTAGAGAGAGAGAGACACTAAACTGCCACTAGTCCTAAATGTTGTCTATTTTTTTTGGTGGAGCAAAAACTTCTATCACTGCTGAAAAATGATTTAGCTCTTCTGGTAAATAAATTATGGATAAAGAAAGGAATTTTCTTGCTTTAGATTCCGTCTTGAGATGCAAATTTATTTCTCTAAAATAAATTTTTATTGCAAAAGATAGAAAAATGCTTAAAACTGAGAGAGAGACAGAGAGAAGGCAAGATATCCACTCTAATAAAAATTATTCTGAAGTCAGTCTATTTTTGTACTCCGAAAACATATTGTTTAATTTTCTTGGTGAAATTAATATAATGATTGTTTCCTGAACCATTTGCAGCATACTCAAAAATAGTTCTTCTCTTTTTATTTATATGGCTAAAGATTTTGAACAAAGATATTCATAGTGTGTTGTTTATCATATTAACACTAATACCTTTTAATTATGGCTGATGTAAGGAGAGAAAAAATTTAGATAAATACAAAATATGTAATTCACAATGATAGTAAAAATTTTAATTTAGAATATTAATGATTAATAAAAATGGCATCTTAAACATTATTCCAACAAAGCTAGCAATGATTGATAGAGAAGAAAGAACATTCACATTGACACATTGAGTCAGTAGAAACGTTTTTGAAGTATTTTATTCTGAGGGACATCTTATGAATTAATGCAGAATGCATCTTTTTTCTAGAATTTTGAGAAAAGAACACAAAGTCTTTTGAGTGACCTATTCCTTTTATCTTTGCCTTTACCATCTGCTGGCTTTTAGTTATAAACTTTAAAAAGAGCATATTTCACAGTAATAAGAGAGAATGTGAAGATGCAAATTTTCATTATGCATAAATATGTGCTTCCAAGCCTGCATTATTGTGCTTCATCCATAAATATCTTTCTCATCCTCAAATTTATTTTATTCACTATACATTCTGATTTGATTCATTATATTTTTACCCATATGAGTGCTCACACTAAAATACAGACCTATCTGTCATATCAATAAAAAGTAGATTATTTAAAATATCTCAGGTATGGTCAATGTCAAAAATGCAAATAGCAAAAAAGATCATACTTAATTTCATATCTCAAAGGTAACTATTATTCTTCCAGGTGTGTTTGTGTGTGTGTGTGTGTGTGTGTGTGTGTGTTTGAACAGAAAATTGGACCCTACTTGAGAACAATTCCTACTTGTGCTGCCTCTAAACTGTGTTGGTAGAGATAGAGTGACAACTGCCTCAGTCAATTATTGAGGAATAAAAGTAGGTTTCTCTGCTGAGATTGGTCCATCTGAATGGGGAAAAAGATGTTTATTCATTACCCAAAGTGTGAAAAGTAATTCTAACTTATGGTGAAGTAATCAGATGAAATTCAAGTGAAACTAGAGGGAAAATATCTATATAAATGGAAGGAAGGAAGATGAAAGAATGAAATAAAATATACAGTTAAGAGACAAGTTTTCTAAACTTAACCATAGAAACACTAAAATTTCTTATTTCATGTACACTTTCTTGTTAGAGCACCAAGATTCATTTCACTACACCATTTCATAATTTCCTTTGTTACATGCTTTTCAGATACTATTGTCCATCTGTTGAAGCATCTGTAATACTGACACTTAATACCTTTTGAGTTCTTCAGAGCAAATCAGTGATTTCAGAGTGCAATTACTGAGACAGTCATGCATCATTAACTCAGTTATCTAAACAATGGAGGAAGACAGAGTTTTATTTTTTTCAAAGTAAACAAGAATTTATTCATCTCTTGCTATAAAAAAAAACTCTTTCCAAGGTATCACAAGTAATGCACTGGTCAAAAAATGATGCATTTTGGTAAGTGTGTCATTATATTACTGAAACATCACATAACAGGGTGAAATTAGGATTTTACCAGGAACATAAAATATGATTAGGCACTATACAATGAACATAATTCACAAGTGCCTAATGGAGAACTAAAGTTTATGAATTTTTCATTATTTTAAATAACAAAATAGGCAAATATGCTTATAACAAGAAATTTCCCTGTATTTTCCATTCAATGCTAATTGCATTAAGAAAAAGTTTCTTAGTGTTCAACCCAAAAACAATGGCATTCCTGTGGAACAAAAAATGAAATAGCAGATTCTATTTTTAAAATTTATTTTATTCATTTAATCAGCCAACACACATCTATTGAACAATTTCTACCTATGGAATTGTAGTTAGATTATTTAAGGAACATATCCCATTTAATTGCTTTGGTAATTGATGCCTGACACTATGTTAATGTCAAAGGGTAATAACATTTTCAGGCACATACTTTCACACTGAAAATTTCCTAGGCCACATGTTCTATTAGTTATACATTGCCGCATAACAAATTAACACAAACTTTGTGATTTAAAACAACACACCTATTTATTATCCTACTTGGTTCAGGAGTTCAAGCATGCTTTATCTGTGTGTTATGCTTAGGGTCTCGTAAGACTGCAATTAAGGTTTTAGACAGGAATGGGTTCTTATTTGGAGGCTTGATGGAGAAACGATCCTCTTCCCCACTCGTGTAGATGTTAGCATCATTCAGTACCTAGCGGTTGTAGGAATGAGAGCTTCAGGTTTTTCTTGACTGTTGGCCAGAGGCTGCCCTCAGCACCTCGCCACAGCTTGCAGGTCCTAGAGGCTACCCACAATTCCGTGACATGTGGACTTTTCCCATATGGTAGATTACCTCATCAAGCCAGCAAGGCAAGTCTCTAGAGTGAACATGCTAGCAAGATAGAAACTTATATAATGTAATGCAGCCGCAGATGTAGAATCCCATTACTGTTGCCAGATATTAGTTAGAAGCATGTCACACTCAAAAGGAGGAGATTATACAAGGATGTGACTACGAGAAGGTGGTAAACACAGAGGACCACTCTAGAGTCATTCCACCTTTCTACCACATTCCACCCTTTGGCCCCCAATGCTTCATCTTCCTCCCACATGGAGAGTACATTCACCCCTTCCCAAGATCTTCAAAAATCTCATCCTATGGCATCATCTTCTCAAAGTCTAGAAGTTCATCACATAAATCAAGTCTAGGTATAGGTGAGGCTCCTTGAATGTAGTTTCTTTCAATGTGATGATCTGTAAGACCAAAGAATCAAGTGATCTTTTCTCACACAGCCCATATACAATAGTGAGACTGTCATAGGATTACAATTACAGACATTCTTGTTGAAAGAGGGGAAATCAAACGTAAAAGGAGTCACCATTCTATAGCAATTTGAAATCTAGCCAGACAAATACGGGAAATTCCTTGATTAGGTTTCAAGGCATGGGAATACTTCATCATTGTTGCCTCTGCCCTTTAGATTCTTGATTCCGCCCTCTGAGTCATCATTCATTTTTCATGAAATGTAGAATATGTTTGTAGCTGTGTCATTTTATCAACTTTCATCCTTCTAGTAGAATTTTGGGGGTACAACAGCCTTCTTTCACTTTGAATTTTTTCTGTTGCTTTCAGCCCAAGTTAATAGTGTTTCTGCTGAAATACTTTTCTTATGAAATTTAATGGCCTTTGGTAGATTTCACTGGGGTTTATTCCTTTAGAAGAAGTCCTCACCCACAGAGCTTTCATCAATAAGCTCTTTCTATGTTGAACTCATGCTGAGATGACCTAAGATGATGCTCTTAAGCTTTCTAGATGACCTGTAACCAGTTTGTATTAGTGAATCTGTAAGGCACACCCTTACTTAAATGATGGTGCACTTTGTGTGGGACTCAATTTTACTCTGATCTTTTAACCTTTCTGAAGTTTTAGCAAAAACTTGGATAGTCACACCCTCAGCTTTTTCTCTACAGCATGCTTTCTTGAAAGTTGTTGCAAGTCATCTTTTAATTTCAGTATCTTCACCATCTAGAGAGGTTAAGAATTTTCATAATCATAAGGTTCTGATTCCTTTTGATTTAGCAGTTCTTTCCTTACTTATCTCCCTCCTTTCTCATTTTACCATAAACAACAGAAAGAAATCAAACGTCCTCAACAATTTTTTTGAAAATCTTCTGAGACAGATAACCAGGTTCATCACTCCCATGTTCTGCTTCTGCATAACTACAGGAGATAATTTCAGCTTACTGCCATTATATAGCAAAGACCATTCTTCCTCTAGTTTTCAATAAGTTTCTTCATTTCCTTTTGATCCCTCAAAGGCAGTGCTCTTTAAGTCCACATTTATACAGTATATTTGAGGCAAGTTAGGTTTTTTGTATCTGCTACTCAAAATCCCTCCAGCTTGTACACACTGCCCAGTTCAAAGGTGACTGATACATTTTTAATTTATTGTTATACCAACACTCCACTTCCGGGTATCAAAACCTGTTTTATTTCTGCATAACAAGTTGCCATGAACTTAGGTACTTAAAACAACACATATTTATTGTCTCACAATTTCTGTTATTCAGGAATCTGGGCACATTGTACCTCTTTCTCTCCTTAGGGTCTCACAGGGCTTTGAACAGGCCTGGGTTGTGGCCTTAAGACTCGACTGAGGAAAGATTTGCTGGTTGTTAGCAGCTTAGGATATTAGCAACATGCAGTTCCTTGTGGTTGTGGGATCAAGATTTTTAAGCTTTTGCCTGCTGTCAGTCAGAGGCCAACCTCAGCTCCTAGAAACTTCCTATAAGCCCTAGAGTCCACTTTCAGCTCCCTGACATGTGAGCTTCCCTAACAAGGCAGCTTACTTCATCAAGTCAGGAATGGAAAGTTCCAGAGTGAATCTGCTAGCAAGATGGAGTCTTACATCTTATATTGCTTTTGCCATATTCATTTGGTTGGAAGCAAGTCACAGGTCCCATCCACACTCACGAGGAGGGTATTCCATGAAATTGTGAAGACCAGAAGGCAGGGATCATTGTGGCCACCCTAGAGTTTGTTCTGCATTCATGGGATATTTGGCTCAGTTGCCAGCTGAGGGTTTTGAAGTGTCAGAATTTTATTCTAACTATCATGGTATGTCCTTGAAATACACCATCTGTATTTGCACTTTTACAATACCATTTCTTTGTTCCAGACCCTATTCTTTCTTTTAGAACCCACCTGGGTTAGAGGCAGTTCTCTCAGAATGTTGATTAAAACTTTAAATAGTCAAATAAACAAAAATGTAGGACTAGAATAACTTAAATAGTTAGAATAATTCTTCCAAAAATTCTATGCTATGAGTGTGTGAAAATTCAATGACTATAATGAAGTATAAAAGCATCAACACATACAGGTAGAGAAACCTGTAGAAATATGAGTGCTTTCTTTAAAGGGCTGTAAACAATGGACAAACAGAAAAATTGTGTTACTTGAGGGGCTAAGCAGGTAGATATTGATGACTTCATGGACAATTTATAGGGAGGAAGAATTGATTAATGAGAGGTCATAGAAGAATATTGACCAGGGACGAACTGCAGGAAATTGACTACACTATACTATTTATGTACCAAATATGAGCCCCCTATATGGAAGTCTATTCTCTATATAGTATAAACAAGAATATATATTCACACACATATATATATATTAGTTAAATAAACAGATAACTAACTAAGAGACTCTTTTCTTTATCCTTTGAATTATGACTTTTTTCCTGCTTCAGATGCAATCTTTCCAAGGCTGTATTTTACCTGCAATGTCTCACCTTCTCCCAACCATGTCAGAAATAATGTTATTACTGTCATTTTCCAGATCAGAGACATTAATTTCCCAAAATCACACAGTGAATAGTAGCAGAAACACGAAGCAAAACTGTCAGTCTAATCTTAAAATGTTGGGCTTAACCCCAACATGAGCTAATGAGAATTTTAGACACCAAAGCACTCATTAGGAATTCTGATTTGGAACTCACAGGTCCTAAGCTTGTCTGATTCATTCTTACCCTGTAAGTAATGACCAGTATTGTGATGTAACTTCTCTCTGCCTGGGACTGAAGACATATGACAATTACCGTTGAAATGTGCTTGAGATAAGGATAAATAACTATATAACTTTAGCCTCACAAACCACTCTCCATGCTCATGAATTACTCTCTTTTCTTTGTTGCCATACTCAAATAGAACTCTATAATATATCACTGTGCCACAGGATTGTAGGATGGAAATTACAGAGATGTTTACATGTTATCTTCCATTCTAGTTACTCCATCATAATCAGAAAAGGCTAAGTTGAATTAGAAACTTCCTTCATCTAAGATCCAATGGGTATACTGCCTCCAGAAAATGAGTTCCTCTAAAAGAAATTGAGTATACATATAAATTTATAAATTTCATCCTAAATGCATAACAGGAACTCTTCACATAAAGAAAGATTGTGACAAATTTTTTCCATAAACAGAGGATTTACCAAATGGTTCTTTGCTCTGATTTATGTTTGAAGAAGCTTTCATTAAAAGAGTGCATACCTATAATTGGCAAGCTATAAAATAAACATCTTTGAAAGAAACAGCAATTCTTTGGGGGATACAAAGCTAAATGAGAATGTGAGCTTTCCTCCCTCTTCCCAATCCTATACCTTGGCCTCTGCTGCATGTTCTTTTACTTTCTTTTCACATAACTGAAATGTATATTGTCCTGAAAATAAGGTTGAACAGCTAATTCTTAAGAGATACTAAACAATCTAGACCATAGATGATGAGTTACTTCCATGTGTAAACACATCCAATGGTTTGCCATTTCTGTTGCAAATAGAATTAAATTAAAATTCATTGGAGGATTTTATTTTTCCAGGGAAGATAATATGATCATATATGTATTTTATTTAATATATTTTCAGAATTTTCACAAATCATTAAAATGATCAAATTTCAATATTCAAACTTCAGGTTATATGTAATTGCCTACATAAAAATTTCCCACAATTTCAGTTTGGGTCATGAGACCCTAACACGTGTTCTCATAATGAATGCTATTTGCAATTCTTTATAACACTTTATATTACTTATAATATACATGTATTTTTTTAGATCAGTTTATTAACATTTTGTTAATTTAGTTTCACAAAAATAAGGAATTTGCTTTTGCTCATCATTGAACTTCCCAGGGTCTAGCATGGTTACAGGAATCTATTAGGTACTTAATAAATATTTGAATAATTGATTTTTTAAAAAAGATGGATCCTGATACGTGTATAAATATGTACAAGTGAAAAGAAGGTGACTACAAAGTTAACATTGGACATCCTTGTATAGTATGATTATAAATTGTGTTATGCTAAAATATGCATATGTCAATTTTATAATAAATTGAAAATAAAATGATGTCACTTTTATAATAAATAACACATTTTAAAAGTAAAAAGTCAACTACAAATAGTCACATCAATTCCTTACCTTCACACAGACAAAATTCAACATCAAACTTCTGTTTTTCAAATCAACTTCTATCACCACCATTTTTAAGGTACACTTCCACTCTCATGGCAAAGGCCTTGTCTATGAATTGGTATTTTCTGATCAAATTCTGTTTCTTCCCTTGAAAACATAATGTTGTCATGTTCTTCTGTATTGGTAACTTGATTATTTGGTATTTCACATAAAGTGCATCAACCCATTCACATTTATTTATTTGATCCAATTGGGTGTTAAAGACATAAAGATGAGAATGACATGTTTCTTGCAGTAGGTAAGTAGAATAGAGGCTATGGTTTTAAAAGTTCTGTTGGAAAAACTGCTTAATAGAGCTTGATATGTGAGGCAAAATTGTGATCTAGTATGTGAGTAAGTATGGTGTGAGGTAAGTCAAATCGGCTTGCAGAAGAGTTTAAAATTGAGGAAGAGTAAGGATTCACCAAGAATAAATGAAAAGAGAATGGATTCCTGGTGAAGGGAAGAGTGCATGCAGGGAAGTTCAGACATGGAAGTGCATACCATCTTCAGGGAATACAAGGGCAAGGTCAGTACCCAGCACCCAGGGCAAGTGTTAGGAGACAAAATTAGAAAGGGAGTGGGGGGGCCAGATAATGAAGCAAATCTTAGGCCTTGCTAAGAAACAGGGAGTTTTACTACAGTGGAAAGCAAAACGCACTCCAAATATTGAAATGCAGAATTTTCTCAGTTGTTGCCTCTAGAGCATATAACGGTATCATGAAGCTATATGATACATTGATATGCCTTCTGGCCCATTATTCTCTCAAAGAAAGTCAATATTTTCAATGTAAAAGCAAAAATTCACTAGTAAAAAACACTTTGGTAGTACTGATAGTAATTTCTTTCTTTCTTTTTTTAATTTTTTTCTGTAATTTTGAAGAAGCTTTAGAATACATAAATGTAACATCAAAATTATAAAGGATTGCATATACCCCACCACCACCCCCTCCCACACTTTCTTTCATTAACATCTTTCATTAGTGTGGCACATTTACAATTGATGAACATATACTGAATCATTGCTACTAAGCATGGTCTATAGTTTACATTATAGTTTACACTTTGCACCACCCAGTTTTATAGGTTTTGACAAAATGTATAATGGCTTGTATCTAACACTGCAATATCATGCATAACAATTCCAGTGTCCCAAAAACATCCCATGTTACACTATTCTTCCCTCTTTCTCCCCCTCAGAACCTCTGGTGACCACTGCCTTTATATCAATGCTGCAAGTTCTTCCATTACTAGAAAAACAATAAGTCTACTTTAGTCCATAGTTGCATTCCCCCCTTATGTTTGTTCATTCCTCAGCCTTGAGGATTTGAAGATGGTGATGCCCACTGTGCTTTCAATTGAGAGGGGGCTTAGATCTTATGAGGCATATGGATGGAACTGTCTTGCTTGCAGTTGTAGATACTCTGTTTTTTGGGATGGGTGTTGTCTATCATCATCCATTTGTTAGTTGTCATGGATGAGACTGATGATCTGGACAGTAGTTGTTGGCTGCCACTCTGCTGAGATTCAGGGCTCAACTGGCATATGAAGAGTGAGAAGATTTAAGTCTCTGGGACATATATTTAATGGGTATGGTGCTAATTATAGGTTCAAACAAAAGGGGCAGAAGAAACTTGTATAGGAATATAATGAGTCTAACTCTGATACATTGGGGAGATAAGTTATCTTATATTCCAAGGTAAGGCCTACTGATGGGGTGCCAATTTTCTGGAGTTGCCTATAGAGTCTAGATGCCTCTAGAGCTCTCAGGAGCACCTCTGCTTAAGGCACTGTTTACTGTGGCAGTCAGTGAGAACTTTGAAATATTTTAGCCATCAAAACTCATTTGCATTTAATATTTCCCCCTTTTGGTCAAGGTCTTTTTCCAAATGCCTCACTAGTTGGCACTTGGTATAATCCCTCAGTGCCAGGGAGGCTTATCCTCAGGAGTCATGTCCCATGCTGGCGGGGGAGTTTATATGCTGAATTTGGCTTAGAGAGAGGCCACATTTGAGCAACAAGGAGATTTTCAGAAGGTAACTCTTAGGCAATATATATACTATGCTGAGTTTCAATTTCACAAGAAGAAGTTTCATAAGTACAAGTCTTAATATCAAGTGCCTGGTGTATTGAACTATCCTCCTTTGCTAGGCACTGCCCATGCATTCTAGAGATTCTTGCCACTCTATTAGAGAATGTAGCTGGACTCCGCAGGATAGGAATTCAATATTCTATCAGTTATTGTGTGGTTTTCCACCTACCAAGACAATACCCCATGACCACATGAACACATTCATATTTTGCAGAGGCAGGTACCAGGTGTACCCCTCCCCATCCCCACCCCTACCATTGACACCCTACAGTAGTGATCCTCCCTTGCCATAGTTGCAACCTCTCAGCAATCCAAAATCTCCCCCAAAGCAAAGACAAAAAATAACAATAATATATAAAAAATAAATAAATATTTTTTTGCATTGTGCCTTTCATCATCATAAGATTTGTCATATTTTATGTATATTGACAATTTCCTGTGTATGTTCTTTTTTTCACTTTATTTTCAAAGAAAGTTTAGGTTACAAAAAAGTCACATAGAAAATATAGGGGATTCCCATATACTCCACCTGCTCCCCCTCTCACATTTTCCCCTATTAATAACATCTTATATGAGTATGGTACATTTGTTACATTTGATGAACAAATATTGAAACATTACTACCAACCATGGTCAATGTTTTACATTATGGCTTACATTTTACACCGTACAATTTTATAGGCTTTTACAAAATGTATAATGGCCTATATCCATTATTGCAACATCACATAAAACAACGCCAATGCCCCAAAGATACCCCATGTTCCACCCATTCCCCCCTCCCTTGGAAACAGTGGTAACTACTAAATTTTAAGTTTTGAAGAATAAGGCTCATAGTTACATGCATTAATATTGAGGGCTTGACATATTGGTCTGTTTTCTTTTTTTTTAGGCACTATGTTCTCGAGATATTCTTGCCCCTCTATTTGAGAACGTAGCAAGACTCTCCAGGATTGGAGTTTAATGTTTTCCTGTTTATTGTGTCTGTCTCCAACCACTGAGATAACACCCTATGACAAGATGAACACATTCATAGCCCATAGAAAAAATGCTCCAGTGCAACTTTTTCTATATATCCCCCCAACACTAACACCCTGCACCAATAACCCTCCCCACCACATTTGTGAAAAGAACATTCTTATCATTGTAGTTTCAACTACAGACCTGCAAATCCCCAGAGTACACCTGCTCCTTCCTCTGGCCCTCCCCCGAGTTCCATGGATTGTCCAGCCCAATCACCCCCCATCCTGCTTACCCTCAAATTCCAGCACTGTAGACCCTACTCATATCCCTGCGCCACCATCACCCCCTTCCCATGCCAAACTACAGCCTTCCACCTTAATATAGCTTTTGCCCATATTGAGCATTGGCTTAACACACTCTACTCTCTTTCTGTCTCCTGGTAACCTATCTTCCAAACTCTAGCTCAATGTGCTTAGGTCGTATCAGTGAGGTCATGTAATATTTATTCTTTAGTGATTGTCTTACTTCACTCAACATAAGGACTTGAAGATAGTATTAATTGACATTGTCCACATCATTCTACGTGGAAAAATGGAAGATGTTAAAAAGTTCCTTTTTGGTATTAATGATGTATTTTAACACTGATGTATTTAGCCTATTTTGCTCCCCCCGCAAAAAAACAAATTCAGGTGTTGATTAAATAGAAACTTTAAAGAAACTTCATGTATTGTGGGATAATATCTAACTTTTTTTCATATTTGAGTATTTATTATGAGAAAGACTCTGGAAGCTGACAATGTTTAGAATTCCAGCTCTGGAGTCCATATCCTCCACTCCCTAATCTACACCATAATGAATTCCCCCAGACTCTATTTCCACATAAGCAAAGGTAATAATAATGTCCACCTTGCAATACTGATTACCTTTTCAAGAGACATATATCATGAGGCTTCAACTTCATCCTCTCAGTCAACAATCTTGTCTTACCTAGAAAGAGATGGATTGTTAGATGTGTCCTTGAACAGAAATTTGGGTTTGTCAGCAATTGAACCTTAACCTTGGTAGCACCATGCATTTGATAGGTGTTTCTCAGACTTGTATGAGTTCAGAACATTTTTTTTCAGGACAGTAAAAAATTCTTACAAATTCTTATGTTGACATGAATTACTTTCATCATGATATTACTTGGTTATGTGCAAATATAAACTCTTTATAATACTTTATAACACTTATACAGCTCAAATAGATAAACTATAAATCTCTAAAATTTAAATTCATTATAAACTACGCTATTATTTTGATGAAATGAAACTGCTGCCCAATAAAAGCTCAATATACTATTTTATGGAAACATTCATTCATCCATGGTGTCCAGACTGCAGATATTCAGGTTTTACTCTTTGGCATTCCTGAAAGAGCTAATGTAATTATTTAAAACAGCCATTATCAGGGAGAAGATGTAGCTCAAGTGGCTGAAGGCCTGCTTCCCATGTATGAGGTCCTGGGTTCAATCCCCAGTACCTCTTGAAAAAAAAAAAGATGGCCATTATCTTATAGCCACATCTCCTCATGTTACTAAAATGAAACTCTATTTTTAAAAGAATGTCATAACTTGTGGATTTGATTACAGAATCAGAGCTTCTAAAACATCCTTGCATCCAGATATAATATTATTATTATATATTTTAATCAAAATTATACAGATTTTGAAATTCTAAAAATTCCACTGAAATGCCATGTTCAAATAATTTAGGAAGGCCGTTCTAGTGCTTTCAAAGATCCCCAAGTATCTTGGAGATCTGATAGCATCTCTAGGTAATCTCACAAACATTTTTTCATCCATTACAGGAGGGAACCAAAACTTTTATTTTTTGGTTATTTTTACAGTGACATTTTCTAAACATAGGAACAGATATGCAGAAACCCTTGGGAGATTAAACTACATTGACAATTACATTTCTTTCACTAAGTTAAAGTGAGCCTGTGATATCTTGGCAGAACCAAGTTTACAGATTTGAAATGTTCAAATTTAGGATTAATTCATTTTCATTTTTTCATATGTTTAGATTTTTCTTATTCTTAAATAACAGGTGAGAATTTAAACACTGAAATGTTAAATCATTTGTGTCAATATAAATATTGACATAGAAATATATATGCATATATTCATAATCACTGTCAAATTTATCATTATAAAGAAAATATTATAAGGTTTTCTTTTTTCCTATGTATTATATTTGGCAAATTATGTTTCCCTTTTATTCCCTCTATTAAGAATGAATTTATTTTCTTTGCCAAACCTACAGATACTACAGGAGCATTAAGTATCTTAAATTGTTGTAATATTTAAATTTCTAAATTTTTGGCTAAGTTGTCTCCCCATCTCTCACTTGTTCATTTTTTCTGATTACTTCATCTCAATTAGCAAGAACAGTCTGATAATCAAAATGTTCTTCTGGTCTGGGCCTTTGGACCAGTATAAAGTTCTTCTAGTCTATGAAACACATTGAATAGTTACTAACACTTTCAATCTTGGACTTTGATTCCATTTCCTAAGGGAGGAAAACCATCTGCTCTGAAAAATTTCCTCACACCAGGCTCAAACCAGCTTTGCATTTTTATCACAATTGAAAGTTCAGAAAAATCTCAAACAGAACTTTGACAAAAGGCCTCCACAGATACCATCTGGGTCCAGTGCTCTTTTTGGATGTAGTTTTTTTGAAAAATGTGAAAATTTATTCCATGGCTGTTGATGTATTCAGATCTTTACTGCTACTTCATTACATTTTGTTAGATGCATATTATTCCAGACGCATATGATGGAATTTCATTTCATCCAAATTACCAGAGTTTCACATAGCACTGTCTTGTAATATATTTCCTTCTTTATTTTTATTTTATTTCCTTTGTTAGTCCTAATAATATTCATTTATTTTTATTTATTTATATTACACATAAACACACATATGCAGGGATAGATAGTCTCCCATGTATATATTGATTTGATCTGTTTGCTTCATTAATTACTTAACAAAAGCTTTTGAACTTTCCAGTGATTTTACCTGTAATTTATTTTTATTTTCTAATTTATTAGAATCCCACTTACTCTTCAGTTAACTTCCCTGTCCTGCTCTCCTTAATTTTCAAACAATGAGCTGAATATTTACTCTTCCCATTTAATAATTTACAGCTCAGACTTTTATTCCATGTGCAGCATTGGGTTTGAGGTATAATGCTGAAATTTTCACATCCTTTATGAAAGATGTAATCAGAGCTTTGGCCCAAGTTAACTAGGATAATTTTTTATTGATTATCTGATTATCTATACATTAATTTTCATTATGATTACTATGGTTTTGTTATTTTAGCTTGCATAATTTCTGCTTTTTGTGGTTTGCTAAGAATTTCTTTTTATCATCATCATGTACACAGCCACAGAAGAAGATCATGCATATAAATATTTCCACCTTGTGCACATTCCAAGAGGTCCACCCACATATTTCTTTCCCAAACCTCTTGTCAAGAATGGGTTTGCTTGGGATCTAAGCCACCTCTAAATTAGAGGCAGAGTGGGCATCACCATCCCAGAATCCTCTGGATTGGAGAATGAACGATGGACTAGAGTAGACTTACTGCTATTCTACTATAGACTTATTTTTATTCTAGCAGTGGAAGAACTTTTATCCGTGAAGCGAAGGCAGTGGCCTCCGGAGTTTCTGAAGGAAAGAGGGAAAAATAGGTGTAATATGGGGGCATTTTCAAGATATTGGAATTGTCCTAAATGACATTGCCAGAGACAGATATAGGCCATTATATAACTTGTCATAACTTACAAAACTGTGAGGGAAAGAGTTTAGACTATAATGTAACTATAATCCAAACTTAGTGGCAATGTTCCAATATGTGTTCATCAATTGTAACAAATGTACCACACTAATGAAGGATGTTGTTAATGTGGGAAAGTGTGGGAGGGGTAGGCAGTGGAACATATGGGAATCCCCTACATTTTTTATGTAACATTTATGTAATCTAAATATATTTAAAAAAAATAAAAATAAAAATAAAAGAATGGGTTTTCTCTCCAACAATTATTACTTATGCATGTATGCATGTATGTTTCTATGTTTGTATATAGGTACTACATATTTATTGATTTATCTTAACAAATGAATTGCCTTGCTGGGAATGATCCAGTAGCTGGGGAGAATCTAGAGTTACAAGAGCAAGGGACAATCATGAAAACAAGATCACTGAAGAGGTAGGAAGAAATGTAAGTCAGAGTCCAAAAGAGGATTAACTTGGACAGAGGCAGGGTATGCTCACATTGTAAATGGTAAAATAGCAAACGATGTGATTGTAAATAGTTATTTTTTCTGAATTTTGTTTTTATTGTTCTTAGAAAAGAGTAGACTACATTCCTGACTAATGGCTCCTGGTTTTACGGGGATTTTGAATTTAATCCTGTAATTAAAGAATACATACCTGTGGAGGTTTGTCACTGACAGTATTAACTGCAAATTCCTTTGGGTAGCTTTGACAAGTATATGATTTTAACCCTTCTATCATATTCAGCCTCCCATTAACTATTCAACTACACACATTCTGTGTTCCATTCTCCATGACAATGTACACCTTACTTTGACTAGATCATGTGTTCATATCATCACATTTTTAATACGCCCTTTCTTCTATTTTTTCACAATTAATCTTGTTCACTCTTCATCTATTACAGAAAGCCTTTTCTAATTCACCAAAGAAAGGTTTTATTTTGTCCTAACTCTATGCTTTCATAACTAACTGTATTTATACCTATCATAGCATTTCTAGTTTTCATTTATTTAATTTTCTGATTTTCATATTAGACGGAACCTCTTAAAGGCATAGTATATGAACCTGGACCTCTAGCATTAAACACATAGAGATTATTTGATGAATATCTGTTGAAAAAATAATGGGTCAATTAATTAATCAGTGCTTAGGACTGAATTAATGTGTTGATTTATAGTTTCCTAGCTACCAGAACAAATACCATGCAATGGATTGGATTAAACAATAGGAATTTATTGGCTTATGGTTTTGAGGATGTGAGAAATCCAAAATAAAGGCATCATCAAGGCTGTGCTTGCTCTCAGAAGACTGTGGCATTCAGACACTGGCTGACCCTGGGTCCTTGGCTTTTATGTAATCTGGCAATGCAAATGGTGTCCTTTCCTGGCTTCTCCTTTCTCCTCTAGGCTCCATTGACTGTCAGCTTCTGGCTGCTTCCTATGGTTTTCTTTTTTTTTTTTTTTT
>JAQZBX010030114.1:0-26963 GCA_029593785.1 Cabassous unicinctus | reverse complement strand
AGCTCAGGAAGAAAGCATCTTCTGATGATACCTTGACATGGACACTTTCATGCCCTCAGAACTGTAAAGTTTTAAATTAATAAATCCCCATTGTAAAAGCCAATCCATTTCTGGTATATCACATTTCAGCAGTCTTTAGCAAACTAAAACAAGTGTGTGTGTGTGTGTGTGTGTGTGTGTGTGTGTGTGTGTGTGTGTGTAGGGGGGTAACTTTTTAAAATGTGAGTAATTTAAGAAGTAAAATTTGGCCAAATACATTGACATGTTTTCCCAACTTGTGAAGAAATCATTTCATGAATGTTGAAGCAAACCAACATTTATTTTTTGGTGATTGTCTCTGAATTTATTAACTGGTCTATTTTACTGACACTTGGTTAAAATTAGTCATTTTCACTTTTGAGACTCAAAACCGGCTTTCAGAGGACTCTGTGGTTGAGATAATTGGATGGATTTTCCTTAATTAGCAGAAATATATTACAGCTATTCATCAAATAGAAGACCCCAATGACTGCTTATAGATAGCAAAGAGGAAAAAATTCTGTAGTTCAACCATAACTATTATGGTGTATTGAGAAAAGCTAAATATCTAATATTTTCCCTCTTTACATTCAGCAAAGTGCATAAATTCTTCTCCAGGAGCTTCTGTCTCAAAGCTTGTTCAAAATCCCTTGTAATAGAAGTGGCAGTCAGTCCAGAGCCTATAGTGTTATTCTTAAGCAACCAACATCCATAAATTTCTGATATTTACAGTCTGAACATGAAATAAATACAGTTTTTGTTCAGTAGCATTCATGAATAAGTAGCAGTACTGCTCTTTGTGTGTAAAGAATTAAACACTTTGGGGAAAGATTTGTCTCTGCAAAAGGATAATTTGAAGGACTGCTTTGAAAAAAAAATCAGTCCAGTTAGGATTATAAAACTGCTTAAAAATCAGCAGAGATGATGGCTGAAGAAGGATAATTAGAATCTTTAATGTGCAAAGTGCCTTTTGAAAATATTTCTGGAGGCTAATACCACTATCTTCGTATCCAAAGCCTGGCCACTGAGTCAACAGAAAACCACAAATTTTCTCCAAGGTCATGTAGAAAATGGAAGGAGAGATTTCAGTTCCCCTCATGCATGATCTTACTACATTTACTATTATTCTGCCATAAAATTTGGGGTCATAATCTCCCTTGTGTATGTCATGGATCTAAAATGGTAGATTCCTGGTTCTGGAATATCCATGGACTCCTGGAAGGACAGCTAAAAGGGACACATTCTCTCTCCGTCCTCTGGACTCTGGAGCCTGAAACCCAGCTTTGAGGAGGAAGTCTTGCTGGGCATCACCAGCCCTAAGATGCCCTAAGGTGCCTCTGTGAACCTTAAACAAAGCTGCCCCTCATGAGCACAGGACTTGGTAAGCAGAGAAGCCATTTCTAATTAGCTGGACAGGTCATAGCTCTTGGAACAAATCCTAAGATCCAGAAGATTGCCATGCCCTTAACAGTGCCTGTATATAAAAATGCAGCATAATGCAAGAAATGCAATACCACTTACAACTTATTGTAATAGTATTGATCTATAGTCAGGAGCCAATGATGATACAAAAGGGGGAATAGCTAGGGAGTGGAGGCTTGTGGGAGAGGAGAGGGTCCCAGAGTTTACAAGGGTGGTTCCTAACATTCCTAGGAATGGGGTGAGGGACAGAAGAGTCTGAAGATGTGATGGACAGACAGCTGAGAGGACATTCTCAGGGGTATGTGCCTTGATGTGCACCAAGCTGCCCCTCCCTACTCCCAGCCATGTGAAATGCTACTGTCTTTTACCCACTTGCAGGCAAAGAGAGAATGGGATGGTTACCTGGACAGTGTGCTCCAGGAGCAGTAGCTTTGATCCTTTTCATTTTGGGGTGGAGGGGATGCAAATGGTATGGTAGGATCATGGCCCATCAGGGCTGGAAGGAAGGGCACTAGTGCTCCCTGAACCCCACTGATGTGTGTATTATAGATGAGACCCAGAATGGGGTTAGGGTGGAAATGAGATTAAAGAATAAATTGCTCACTTGCTTATCAACAAAATAAAAACACAGTTATGATCATGTAATGGGAGACTTCCCAGCCAACAGCATCAAAGCCTTTCTCTTTCCTGTCACCATCCTTGCCCTGTCTAAACTCTCCTGTTGACCCCACTCTCCTACCAGCTATCACCGTGTTTTTCTATAACCCTTTGGAGCAGAACTCCTTGAAAGAGTATCCTGCACTTGCTGTTTCCACTACCCCCATCCCCCACCTCCCAATCTCTTTTGAAGCCACTCAAATCAGGCTTGCATCCCCAAGGACTGCTAAAACAGCTGTCATCAACATCCTCCACAATCCCAAAGTCAGCAGTCAATCCCCAGGCCTCATCTTTCATGCAATGCTGCCCACTTTTGTCACTCACCCTCTTAGGGGTCTGGATCAGGGCTCAGTGCCCACATCTACTTTACTCTTTAATCCACAGGACAGTGACAGCTACACATATTTGAAAATGTGGTATAATGAAAAACTTGGCTGGTCTTTGTCCTCCTAGTTCCTGGGGAAGCAATCTCTGAATCTCTGGAATTTCCTGAGTTAGGAAATTTCTAATTCTCTTGTTCTTCATGGTGGGCCCAAGACCACACCTTGAAGTTATAGGGTTGGGTCAGCCATACCTACAGCCTTAGGGTGGGGCTGGCCACACCAGAAAGAAACAACCACGTGATTAGGGGGCTGGGCTTTGACCACGTGATATCAGTCCACCTCTCCAATCTCTGGGAGGCGAGGGGCTGGAGCAGATTGGGCTAAGCCATGCGGGCACTGATTGCATCAGTCATGCTTACACAAGGAGACCCCATACAAACTCAGAACATTTGAAGCCATGAGGAGCTTCCAGGTTTGAGAAAATATATCGCTCTTTCAGGAGAGTGACATGTTCTGACTCCATGTGGAGAGGACATGGAAACTTGCAAATGAGACCTTCCCAGAGCCCACCCCTTACGTCTCTTCTTTTGGCTTCCTCTTTGTGTTTTCCCTTTTACTATGATAAAACTATAATCGTTAAGTATAGCGCTTTCATTGAGTTCTGTGAGTCATTCTAGTGAATTGTCAAACCTGAAAAGGTGGTGGAAAACCGTAAATTTGTAGCCAGTTGGTCAGAGGTGTGGGTGAGCTGGACACCGAAACTTGTGACTACAGGGCGGCTTGGGGCCTTGCTAATGAATCCCTGGTAGGTAGTGTCAGAACTGAGTTGAGTGAGTTCCTACAGTCTTGGCAGTTGCTGACTGAAGATTTCATAACCCACATAGAAGAACTTAGACATTTGGTGGCAAAACTTCCCACACAATCTAATTATTCAATGTTTTATACTTTCTAATCACTTATCTCCAGCCACCTTAGGGTTGAACAAATAACAACTTCAACCCAGCAGTGAACACACAGGCTTCATCCTGCACCTTTCACACACACACTGCCACCAATAACAGTGTATGGTTTTATTTCTCTCCAATGGGTAGCCCTCAACTCTATGAGGCAGAAGATGCCTAATATTTAATTAGTGACCCAATTTTGCTTTTTTTGCTAGGCTCAGCTTATTTTTTCATTTAGGAGAAAAAGAAACCAAATTGACTGGGTTTAAGATAAAGAAAAAAATGACAACTCCAATTATTAGCTCTAGTCTCTCTGGAGAAGAAATGAGACTTTTTTTTTTGCTTATTCCTCCTAAATCTAATGGGATAAATTAGTTGTCCTGGGTAAGTCTGATGATGGAGTGAACTAGAAAGTAGGTGTTGGCTACAACTCTGCTGAGATTCAGGGCTTAACCACCATATGAACAGCCGGAAGATTTAAGTCTCTGGGACAAATATTTAACGTGTATAGTGCTATTTCTAGGTTCAAATAAAAGGGGCATAAGAATCATGTGTAGGAAAATTATAAATGAGTCTAATTCTGATACTTTTGGGGGATAAGAATAAGTGTAACATGGGGCATTTTTTTTTTCAAAATAGAATTTTTTAAAAAATATTTTAAAAGATCCTTAGATTACATAAATGTTACACAAAAATTATAGGGATTCCCATGTTCCCCACCTCCTACACCTCCCACAACCTCCCACATAAACATCTTTCATTAGTGTGGCATATCACCTGCAATGGATATACACATCCTGGGGCTTTGACACTAAGCATTGGATCACAGGTCACACTGTAGACCACACTCTCTCCCACACAGTTCTGCATGTCATATGCTGATGTAAAATGGCCTATATCTGTTTTCATTGTAATGTCACTCAGGATAATTCCCAAGTCCCAAAAAAGCCCCTGTATTACAACTGCTTTTCCCTCTCCCTGCCCCGAAAGCGTCCAGTGGCCACTGGCTCCACATCAATGCCGTAATTTCTTCCATTGCTTGAACTCACAATATGTCTACAACAGAAAACCAGTAAGTCCATGCTAGTCCACAGCCCCTCCCGCAATCCTAAGGAGTCTGGGATGGTGATGTCCACTCCACCTCCAAGTGAGAGAGGGCTTATATCCCATGGATAAGATGGATGGGATTATCCTGCCTGCAGCTACAGACTCTCTCCATTCCCTGGGATGGCTGTTGTCCATCATCAAGTCCCCGCCAGGTGTCTTGGGTGAGTCCATTGAGCTGTACAGCAGGAGTTGCAGCTCCACCGAGATTCCAGGCACAGCTGGCACACGGGCAGGCCAAAGGCTCCAGTCTCTGGAAGTACACCTACAAACTCCAGCACCACATATAGGTTTGAATAGAAGGGACTGATGGACCTTGTGCAAGGAGGACTTATTTGAGCCCAACTCTGTCACTCTCAGGAGCACAGATTCCAAAGTAGAGCCCACTGATAAGGCAACAATCTCTGGAGCTATCCCCACTTATATAGGACCTGGGTGTCTCCAGAGCCCTCAGGAGCCCCTCTGTGTTGGGTGATATCCACTTTGGTGTTCTATGAGATCCTACTGAGGTGTGCGTAAGCATTACCTCTGGGATGACCTCCTGACTCTCTTTGAAGTCTCTTATCCATATGAACTAATTTGTCTTTACCTTTTCCCCCTTTTATTCGAGGTCTTTTTCCAGTCATATTGCCAGTTGGCACTTGGTAGTAGCCCTTGTTGCCAGGGAGGTTCATCCCCGGGAGTCATGCCCCACGTTGGGGGGAAGGTAATGCATTCATATGCTGAATTTGGCTTACAGAGAGGCCACATTTGAGCAACATGGAGGCTTTCAGGCGGCAACCCTTAGGCACCAACATGGGGCATTTTGGGGACATTGGAATTGTCCTGCATGACATTCAATGACATATATAGGCCATTATACATTTTGCCAAAACCTATAAAATTGTGCAGTGCAAAGAATAAACCATAATGAAAACTATAGACCATGATTAGTAGCAATGCTTCAATATGTGTTCATCAATTGTAACAAATGTACCACACTAATGTAAGATGTTAATGGGGAAAAGTGTGGGAGGAGGTGCGAGTGAGGTAAATGGGAATCCCCTATAATTTCAATGTAACATTTATGTAATCTAAAGTGTCTTTAAAAAATAATAAAAATAAAAAAGGAATACATTGAAACTACTGTACTTATTTCAGAAGATACACTTAGTGCATAAGTAAGGTACGGACAAGAGATGGTCTTACCAGCATGTTCTGGTTCACAGCTGAACATATTAATGCCCTTTTAACAACAGACTGGGATTCAAGGAAGCAAGGAAATAAATGTTCACAGGGAGAAGTCTGTGAGAAAAGGTCGTGGAAAATAACATTGTGACCAACAGAGAATTGCTGTTCTTTTCCTGTCACTGTATTTTTATTTCCTTTCACTTCTTTCAGTATCTTCAATTCCTATCCTTTTCTAATCATGCAAAGTTTCTTTCCACTCCCCCAAGTTCTTTTCAGGAAGGGCCTGCTATAAAGTATTATAAAGGACAATACCTGAAAAAGTGGTGTTCAGAAAAGAAAACCTGTTCAGAGCTTACAATGGTAGTTTTTATTCTTCTCTGCTCCTTTTGTTATATGTTAAAAGTAGAGTTGTCTTGTGATAAGAGAAAAAAAATAAGGTGACTTGACAAAAAAAAAAAAAAAGGAAAAAAAAAAAAGCAAGCTTTTAAAAACACTGTTGTAAAGTATATAGCCATGGAACTTAAAAATCTCAGTGTCCTGAGTACGGAAGGCAACGTGCCCTGCTGACCTGAGGAGTATTAACCCTTTCATGGTCTCCAGTGGTTCCACAGCTGATTTAAAGTAGGTGCCTTGCCAAGCAAGTCTGCAGGATATAGAGATGCGTCTGGAACAGTTAATTGTAATAAATATGTAAATGCATATCTCAAATTTACCATTTTTTTAAAAGAGTTTAAACTGGCTTAAAAAGTCACGTATCTGGAGAATGAGACATCTACTATAGAATATAATCACCCATAGAAGACAGTCTGAAACAGTTTGGAAAAGAAGCCATTCAACTGCAAAATACTGTTATTTAAATCAGTAATCAGGTGATCAGATATTATTTTGCCAGATAAATCAAATGATCAAAACTCAGTGATTGAGCAGAGTTTTGGACAATTTTTCATGCATTTTTTAAATGATAGTCACTCCTATGGCCTGTCTTTTAGAGAATCAGTGGACCTTCTCTTGTACAGTATCTGTAATGAAGGAAAATAAATAATAGTTTTATTTATGTTCTGTGCTATTAAAATGTAAAATGCCATAACACTTTTCAAAATTTGGAGTGAAAATGACAATATACTGTTTGGAGTATTAAAATTAGGTTTACATAATCTTAATGAAATTGTTGATTACTGGATGCATGGTGAACTTGAATGTGTCACAAAAATAGTCTTTAATCTTTTTATCTATGAAATGGTGATAATAAAATGACCTAAGATTATTTGTGAAGATTAAATGATCAATAACAACAAAACCATAAAGCACTAACTTGGAATTAGAATAAGCTCTCAATAAATGATACCTGTCCCAACAATCAACGTTATTTAAGATACACTATATAAAAGTAGCAGAGTGCTTCTAGATGACATGCTAAGAGAGTGGTATCAGGCTAACAAAATCTATGCAACATGTAAATGGCAATACTGTTTGATTTACTAACAAACTTTATCTCAAAGACAGGACAACACATTCCTAAATGACTGAAAATTTAGGAGAGATGGGGTCCTGATTAATTTTTTATTATACAATAAAATCAAATTCTTAAACATTTACAAAAATGGATATATATAAATCATATGATGTACATTTTATTACTTTTAAGTCTTTGTTAATTCATCTTTTGCAGTAATGTGTTTACATTTTTAATTTAGGCAGGAATAAAAGGGGAAAAAAAATCTCTCAAGGAAAACTCAGAATTGCTTTAGCTGACCAAGGAAAATAACTGTTCTCTGTGGCAAAGAGCTGAGCCTTGACATACACATTTGCCCACGTGCCTTAAAGATAGCAGGATATCACATTCTTGAGCAATGTTCAAGAGTAGTCCCCTAATATTTTAAAATCACTCCCAAAAATAAAATAAATTCCAAATGGATTTGGCTTTCTCTTTGTTATAAAATAATTGGATATATTTTATACATAAATATTAATGCCCACAAAGAACAAAAATATAACTAAGTCCCAATATAAATCTCTAAACTCTTTGCATTGCTTCTTTTTGTGTGTGTGGTAAAATACATGTAACAAAAAAATTGTCATTTTCACCATTTTTCAGTGTACTATTTAGTGGTGTTAATTACTTTTACCATGTTGCACTACTATCACCTTTCATTATGAAAAGTTTTTCGTCACTCAAAACCAAAACTCTTTACCCATTAAGCAGAAAACCTACTTCTTCCCCAGCCCCTGGTAAACTTCATTCTACCTTCTGTCTCTATTTGCATATTCCAGATATTCTGTATATGTGGAATCATACAATATTGATTGCCCTTTTGTGTATGATTTATTTACCTTAGCTTTTGTTTTTCAGGGTTCATCTATATTATAGCATGTATCTAAATTTCATTCCATTTTATGGCTCAATAATATTCCATTGAATGTATATACATTTTGTTTATCCATTCATCTGTCAATGGACACCTGGATTGTTTACATTGGCAGTGCTTAAGTAACACTTTAACTGGCATTTTCTGGTAACAATGTAATAATGTATACACAATTCCAATTCCAGTACATCACTGAATAGGGTGTGTTTCCAGTTCACCCAAAGACTTCTTAATCTCTTTGACATTCATGAGGATTCAATCGAAAAATATTTAGAGTTCTAACAAGATATATATGTAAATTAAACACCTTTAGTGTATGCAGTATATTTTATACATGCATGGATATATACATACCTATATCATATAAATACATGCATTCATATATGCATATTTATTAGTACAGATGGAAGTATAAGGCGCATATTTGTACAAAGATGCCGGGGTTTTACTCTGGGCATTTTACTGAGGTTTCATAGGAATACGTTGGCATTTGATTCAGAGTAAGTAGACCATTATGGTGTTGTGTTAAGAACTTATTCAAGCATAAAAATTTCTATCTCATTTAGAAATTATCTAGGCTGCTTATTTGTCCTTTTTTTTTTTTCTTTACCCCTGGCTTGTCTTCATAACAAGAAAGGGCCTGAGCCTGCTTTCTTAAGCATCTTTGGCTTTTGGCTACTTATTCTTTTTATTCAAATCCCTTTCTACTTCGGATATAAACAAGCAGCTGTTGGCAGAAAGTGGCAAAAATGTCCTTCAGCAGAGGATTTAAGACTATTGTGTAAGGAAGGGTAAGTGGTAGAAGTCAAGGACTTCTTAGTGGAGCAAAGCCATTTCCAGTGAATTTCTCTCTTTGAGACAATAGGGGAAGGAAGAATAGAGAATCCTTATAGAATTACTCAAGTATTCTCCTGTGTTTTGAACCCTGCCAAAGAGCTAAGAGCTCAGCTGCCTTAGGGTGACTGTTTTTATTTGCTTGTTTGGCTGACTGGTTAGTTGGCTGGTTGAAGCCACCACCATCACCTCTTCTTACTCCATTTCTACTCATTTGTGTGTGCGCATGCACGCATGCGTTTGTCTGAGCTTATTAGCACTTGGCTCTTGGCTCCCTAACCCAACATCATCAGCAGCTTTGACCTTTGTCAAGTTATAATCACCTTCAGCCTTCCCTTCTGGATTTCATGGACCAAGTTTTCAATGGTGCCATTCACTTCTGTGTCTCCTTCTCACATTTCTAGGTAAGGCCGTCTTGCCTCGAGCCCTAGTCTCTTGTAACCTACCCCTGACCTAACCAGACATTGCAATCTAGGTCCATAAAATACAAAGATTCAGCCATGTTACAAGAACATTGGTAACCAGAGCTGATAACAGCATCCCTGGAGAGTACTGGTCTTTCTTAACTCTAAGGGAAAAGGCAGACTCTCAAGCTCTCCTCTGAAAATTCTTGATCCAAGACCCTTCCTACACTGCCACTCGCTGCCGGTCAGCACCATTTATTTCTAAACATCCTGGGCCTGAATGGTTTTCTGTAGTTTTCCTCTTCTCTCCATGGAACGGTTCCTGGCCTCTCATGATGTTAATAATCTATCTAAGAAAATATGTAAAACAGGAGTGGTTGGAGCCAGATGCTCAGTGACTCAGGACTGAGACAAACCATCAGTAACAAGCAGATCATAGGATTTAGAGTCAAAACACCTGGATGTGGGACCTAGCATTGCTGTCATATTTGATGCTGAATTCTGTGAAAATCACTTAACCTCTCCAGGTCTGTTTTCTTTTTGGTGGAAATTAATTATCTCATGACTGGGCTGGGCTAAGGCACATCGAAAACTTTCCACATAGTCAAAGGCTAGAACATTGATGAGGCTATGAGGCTGGTGGCCTGCAGGCAGGAGATTGTATGATCTTGCCCTGCCAGGACTGAGATACGAGGAGCTGGCAATGGAGACAAGGACTGGAAGCCAAACGGGAATGGCCCTTACAAGTGTGGATAAGAAAATAAAGTCGGTGATAGAGAATGTTTGGGCTGCTGGATCCCCTATTTTTAACAACTATCCTGGCTCTTGAATACTCTGTTCCTCATGGATCTAGAGCAAATAGACTATAAAATAAGATGGATAATTAGATCAGCAGGAAGCACTGGGGATAGGTGCTTGGACTATAAAATAAGATGGATAATTAGATCAGCACTTGGACCCTTGACATCATCAACTTAATCAACTAAGAGCAGACAGAAACCACCTATGCCTGTGCTAACAATTATCTTCCATACCAGGTGTCAAGCAAACTATGGCTTGTGGGCCAAATCTAGCCAGTCTGTTTTTGTGAATAAAGTTTTATTGGAACACAGCCATGATCTTTTACTTACAAATTGTCTAAGGCTGCTTTCACGCTACAACGGCAGAGTTGAGTAGCCGCAACAGAGACTATATGGCCCTAAAAACTTAAAATATTCACCCTTTTGGCTTTTACAGAAAAAGTTTGAAGATTCCTGTTACATACTCTTAAACAAACCCAAGTGTTGGAAGTATGGGTATTTAGGAAATGTTGTCAGGTGCCTACTCTGTCACATTTATTCTCTCAATCAGTAACATTCAGGGATTCAGAAAAGTGGGAATCTTCATGGTTTTCACTCAAGAAACCTCAAGGACAGTTGATATTGCACATTGAAACAGTCTGAGTCAAGCCAGTTGCCAGAAGTGGATTCAAACTACATGCTGGTAGGAATGCAGTGTATACTAGCATCCAAGCACAAATATTCTAATATGTACATTTTTTCCCTTCTGAAATCAAAACACAAAAGCAAAATAGAGTGGACAAGCACACTGGATTTCCCTGGCTTTGGGTGACCGCTACAGTGAGGTGGAACGTGCAGGCTGCCATTAAACCCGGTGAGTTGCTCAGAGCAAATGCAGGCTCCTTCTCCCTGGAAAGGCCAGAAGATGACCAGCACCAAGCAGGGAGCAATGGAAATGGCTGACATCAGTCGTAAGGCTGGGTGGGGCTGCAGAGAAAAGACATGGTTCTCAACATACTGAGAAGTGCGTCTGTGTAAAATGTTCAGAGCCCTTCAGCTACACACAGTGCTTGTTGTATTTTCCATTTTTTAATTTTAGCAATCAACATAACCCAAGAAAAAGACTGATGGTAATTATTTTCCTCTCTCCCCTTCTTAACTGACCAGAACCATATAGTCCAGTGTCCTCTACTTTGAAATATAAAATAAAAGCTCAATGAGAAAATAAACTTTCATTTACCTAACCCCATACTTCCTACACACACATTCTCACTTGGAAGAATATTTACCAGTTATACACACTCAATACCACTGGTATATATGGAGAATATACCACAAAGGGACAAAGGATTAGGAAACATAAATAATTGGTGATGTTAATATGCTGTATTGAAACAATAAATTATGAATGAATTACTTTTCCTCCTTATTCTCAATACAATTTCATACTATTTCTATAAAGGAGGGAAGTGGCAAAGATGAATAAAATAACTAGAAAAAGAAAACTTTGGGTATTAGCAAAAGTTAGAGCCCCCAAAGTGTCTCTGTGGACCAATGTATCCCTGCTTCTTAAATTCTCCGGAAGGTCAAGACTGGCAGCTGTTTAGAAACCACTAACCCGAAGATCACTCTGGGACAAATTCTGCCAAAAACAGCAGTCACAGACAAAAATGTGTTATGAGAATATTACATTGCTTCTTTAATATTGATGTGCCCTCAGTGATTTCAAAAAGAAATGTTTAGTGCATAAAACAACATAATGAAAGAAAATCCTGCTACTTGACAGGGTTTCCTTTAATGGAAAGACTTTTTTTTTCATACCCATAAACATTTGATGCCCACATCTGTTAGAGATAAAGGAGAGTAAAACTTCCCTTTTGCATGCAGCTATTCAGAGTTCTTAAAGACCATATAACATGCTTAATGGTGATGGGAAAAAATGCTGTAGATAAAGTTTCCCTGATTGAATTAGTGCTCTACTGAAATGTAAAGTTTTATGGACTGCTTCAGGTACTTTGCTCTTTATATGGCTTTGTTCATGCGTTTATATTTTGATTCCAGAAAATAGCTTGTTATTGTCTTTTTAGAAAGTCAAGAAGGCTCCTAGATTGAAAAGTAAATAAAAATAAAAAAGATTTTCCCAAAGAAGTGATGCTATTTACTTCTTAAATAGAAGGCATGGAGAAGATCCATCCTGCAATTTCCCTTCCCCACCATCCACAGGACCAACTAGCCTGTCTTTGTAGCAGGACGCCAGTCAACGGTGTTCCCATTTCTGAGATGAAATTTCTTGGTTTCTATGCCTACACTAAACTTAGAATGACTGTGGACAACCCAACCACACCTATGCATTTCTCTCAGAGGACAAGGCAGTGCCCTGCATTATTATCTGTAATCGGATCCCCGTCACCTCTCTGATCACGTCTCCTCACTCATTCTGCTTCAGCCACACTGGCTTCCTTGCTGTTTCTCTAACACATCTTTATGCTCGCTGTTCCCAATTCCCAGGATGCTCTTTCCCACATATCTACAAGGTGAATTCCTCACATACTTCAAGTACTGGCTCATCTCTCCCCTTCCCAATGAGGTCCATCCCTGCACTTCTGGTCCTTCTTACTGTCTTGTCTTTTTACCACAGTTATTATCTTCTAAAATATTATATGGTTTGCTTATATCATGAGTATTATTTATTGTCTGTGTCCCCCACCAGAGCATAAGCTACACAGAGGCCAGGGATCTGTGTTGGGAAGAGTGACTGACACACAGTAGGCTAATACATATTTTGATGAGCAAATAATGAATAAATGAATAAATGTATGAATTAATAAGAATTGCAAATGCCTGCTACTAGCACAACTCCTCTTCTTGCAGAAGTGCTGAGCTCTTCCCCACCGCAGGACCATTGCACTTGCTGCTTGCTCTGCCTGACAAACCTTTCCCCCAGATATGTGTGACGCTGCTTCCCTGTCATCATACAGTCTTAGTTCAAGTGCTGCCCCTCTGAAAGAATAGTCCCATGGCCATCCAAACCCTGCAGCCTCCATGCCCTATCGCGTAGCAATTCGCATCTTCTTCATTACACTAATAAATACCTAAAGTGATCTTACTTGTTTTTCTTCTAGTTTTGTAAACTTGTTCTGGTATCTTTCTCTCTTTGCTAGAATATAAATTTCTTGAGAACTTTTTCATCACCATAAATCTTTCAGCATCTAACAGTAGATGCATGCAATTATTTGTTGACTGGCTGGCTGATAAACACAGTTAACTTGCTCCACGTTATCAGGACTTTATATATCTCACCTGGGCATAGTTTTGTCACCACTGCTGAAATGATAATGGATCCCTGGGCTACCTGTTGAGAATGACTCCTTTAGATTGGCCTAAAATGGTAAGATTTACATTAGCTTATCAATACTTATTCATAAATTGATACAATTACACCCTGTAAGCTAAAAAAAAAAAATGAGTAAAGATTTTTCTGGGACCTGGTCTTTATTGATATTTCCAAATTATATAATGCAAAATAAGTTTCGGGGGTAGAGCAATAAAATTATAATTATTCTATTCTAAAATCTAGTAGGATATGAAACTAGTAGTTCTCAAGTTTTGTTGCACATTGGAATCACCTGGGGAGCTTTAAAAAATACTGATGCTTGAGCCCACCCTCAAAGATGCTGATTTAATTGGTTTGGAGTCTAACCCTGGCATCAGAATTTTAATTCTCTATTGCATAACTTTGATCATATTTTTAATTTACATGGAATTCAGATCTACTAAAGTTTTATTTTATTATGAGAAATTATAAGAGACAAAGTAAATAAATCCCTATTAACAACAGAAAAGTACTCTGAGGTCCTACACTGACAACAGAAATGTTTGGGGAAGGGAAAACATCAGGAAGTAAGGATGGGGATTATTAAAGGGCTGGCAGAACACCAGTAGCAATAGCCATCAAGCTGTGTACATTTATTGAGCACCCCCTCAAGACAAGGGACCGTGCTTCAGTTCTGTGGGTGACACGAATATCTTTGATCCAGAAGATCCTATGATCAAGCTGGGGGAGGTATGACACATATGTACATATAAAAATAATGGACAACACTACAGAGCAATAAAGAAATATTTGGGTGATTCATAATTTCAAACATTTATGTCCTGCCAACTCTACGATTCAACACAGCCATCGTTCTCTTCACTACTTCTCTTTTTCCTCTCCTTACAATTCTTCTTGTATTTCATACTCATCATCTAGGACCTTTCTACTCAAATTGTGTTCCATGGACCAGCAGCATTAGCACTACCTGGGAGCTCGTTAGAAAGGCAGACTCTCAGACCCCACTCTATATCTAATGAATATGAATCTGTATTTAACTAGTTCCCTACGTGATTCATACACATAATTAAATTTGAGAAGCACTGCTCTGGTGAACATTTATCTCTCTTTTTAATATATCAAATGTACCATACTAATATTGCTTATGATACATTTTATAACATAGTGCAGTTCAGTTATATGAATTTAGGCAGATTTTAGTAGTAGTAGTAAAGGATCACCTTATTTAGGAAAAGCCAAGTTCTTTGGCTTCTTGAATTTGTGAACAGAAAGCGTTTCCTGTATATGAGTTACTACTAAAATGGGTCACACAGAAAATAAGGCCGCAGCAGAACTAAGGAAGATGCAACTTCTTCAGGCTAAAGGACTCAGAGAAGGTGTCACAGGGAAGATGGGGCCAAGGCAGGTATTAAGAGATAGTTAGGGGAAGTAGCTGTGGCTCAATTGGTTGGGCTCCTGTTACCATATGGGAGGACCCAGGTTCGATTCCTGGGGCCTCCTGGTGAAGGCAAGCCAGCCGGCGTGGCACAGTGAGCTGACGCAACAAAGGGAGACAAGCAGACACAGAAAAATGCAAAGCAAACGGACACAGCGAGCACAAGCAGCAAGAGGGAGATAAATAAATAAATAAATAAATAATAAATCTTTTTTTTTTTTTTTTTAAACAGATAGTTAGATTCAGATAAAGGAAAAAAAGAAGAGAACATTCCAGGGAGGTAGAAAAAGGCAAAGACCCTCCTTGGAGTAGGAGAGGGTTAAGAGTAAGGGATGTCCAGCTTCCAAGATAGTAACCAGCATGTCTCACCCCCTGATAGTCACACTCCTATGTAGAGCCCTTCCACTTTGATTAGGACTGACCCGTATAACAAACAGGATGCTGCAGTAATGACAGAGTGTGACTTTTGAGGCTATGCCTTAAAAGGCACTGTGGCTTATGACTTGTTTTCTTGGATCACTTGCTCTGTGGGAAGCTAGACTCCAGGGCATGAGAAGGGGTCCATGTAGCCTACTGCCAACAGCCACTATTGACTTGCCAGCTCTGTGAGTCAGCCATGCCCAGCAGGGGGATCCTGCAGCCCCAGTCAAGCCCTCAGATGACTGCAATCCAGGTCAATGTCTTGACTGCAACTTCATGAAAGATGCTGAGCTAGGGCCACCCAGTTGAGGTAATTTTAAAAACAGTATCAATTACCTAACACCGATAATTTAGAGGATGGTGACTAAACCACCATGGCTCTAATTGAGAGTGTGTAGGGCAAGGGTTGCAAGCTATTGTCTGCAGGGACCAGGCAGGGAAATCCAAGGTGGAAGTTTAAGTAGTGTTGGTGGTTTGGAGTCACACTGTGGAAAAATTGGGAGAACAGAACAAAGGGTTTGGATCTTATTGTGAAGACAAAGGTCATTTAAGAGCTATATTTAGGATATTTATTCTAGAAATGAAATCTAGAATACACCAAAGGGGCAAATACTGCAGGGGAAAGACCAGTTTGGCGTGTTATTTAATCATGCAGACTTGAAGAGACTGGTGCCTGAGCTAGAGTTTTAGAAATGGGAGTGGAAAAGAAGTGATCTTTAAGGATAAAAAGCTAGTAAGTAGGTCATGAATATTTGAAGGGCAGAATTCCTCAGACCAGAAAGACCAGCACCAGCATCACCTGGGAATTGTTAGAAACGCGGGACGGGCCCAGCAGGCTGGGTTTTAACGGGCCATTCAGGTGACTCTGCTGCACGCTAAAGCTTGAGAACCATTTGTGTAGGCACTCAAAGCTGTCAGTGGATAAACGAATGAATGAATGAATATCTTGATACGTGCTAACTTTAACCTCTATTAGAATCTTATATGAAATAGTATTGGGAGGTCATAAAATTAGGCTTGTTATTTTAAGTCTTGCTCAGGGTGTTAATATTTCACGGTGTCCCACAAAGCTTACTGGTACTTTACCATCCAAACCACTTTAAAAACTACTAATCTAACAAAATTGCCATTGTTCAGAAAAAATCATTTGAGGCCTTCTTCGGTTCATTAATTTGGCCAAAGTAACATGTAAGTACTGAGAGTCAAGAAAAAAAAACAACAACATTTATCTTTCTACAAATAAATATGCCTCATATAGAATATGTATCTGAGCTTGCCAGAGGAACCAAACACTCAAGAAAAAAAGAAAGGGTAGAAACGTGACATAGGAGGGGAAAAACACCAACAAAAAACAAAAACAAAACAGTTTGGTATCATTTTTAATTCTTGGGTTTCGATTATACTTAGTCAATTTTCTCAGGCTATTAGTGACTGCTTGGAGTTGAAGTTTCTAGATTCTGCCTGGTTCCCCAGACCGAGCAGCTGGTAGTAAGTGTGAGAAGGTGGGAGGTGGGAGAGGTAGAGGAATGTAAGTCTCATCAGCCCCTGACCATGAAGTCTTTTCCTCAAGAAGGGTTATATAAACTGAGACACGAGGATCAATCAGCCGGGAGCCAGCAGTGAGGTACTCCTACATACCTAAGAGGAGACAAGATGATATCCTTAACAGGAAGCTCCAGTTGATACGAGAAAATTACTGGGCTCCACTTCACAGAGGAACCAAGGGGTTCATGCATGATGTTTGTTTAACCGAAAGGCCAGAAATCCTCATTAAACATTTCTGGAAAATGTGGGTTTGAATAGAAGGGAGGGGAAGTTTCCAGCTGATAGCAGTAATGGGCTGCAGGCTGGGTAAAATTAAGTGAGAGAGACAGTAATATCAAGTATGCAGTGCAGCGCCTGTTGAATAATAAGTGACTAGTAGTAGAGGCCCTGGACTGCAGAGGGGGACCCACTGCCACCGCCCCCAATGGGGGTGAGGGGAAGCATTGCTCTCTAGGAATATGAGTGCATTTGGAATCCCGGCTCTATTTACTTGAATTTCCCGGGCAGAGGGTGCTGGACTCATCTGGAGGGGAGCAGCAGAGTTTTTCATATTCCCCCACCCTTGTTGTCCTGCTTCACTTTCCATTTTCCCATCTCAATTCTGGAATAGGTTAAAGTAGGAGTTCCCAGCTATTGTTGCAGGGGGAAAAAAACAAAAAACAAAACCAAAATATCACCCTGTGCGTAGGACCCATACAGCAAAGGTGGGCGGCTGCTGCTGGGAGGCATGGCAGGGCAGCAGGCCGCATGCCCCTGGTGAGGTTACCCCGGGCCAGGGCCTTTAAGGCCGGGGAGCCTGATTTTGCCAGGGTCCTGGGAGGAGACTCCATCCACCAACCAGCAAACATTGAGTGCTCCTTACCTGCCAGGCGCAACATTACTAGGTTGCTGCAGTGACTGCAAACACTCAAAGCACCAGTTGGCTTAACTTATGAGCAAGAATTGTCACAGGAACTGGAATAATCCAAATTGGATGAGATTGGCATAGTCACTCCATGTGAACAACTTAGCCAGTGGGATGGAAGACTCCAGAGGCTAAAGCTGTCTCTGTTGAGCATCGAGCAAGAAATTCTGGATACTACCCATGACTGCTTTCGACTTTCCTTTTCCCTTGCATGGCTCAGAGGGGGGTGTCAAGCACCATGCTAAGCACTTTTCATTTATTATCTCCTTTCATCCTACTCCACAGCCCTGCTCAGAGAAGTCTGCCTTGAACTCTCGTTATCCTCAAAACTCATCATATTTTTTTCCACAGCTCTTGTCACTGCCTGACATTCTATTTTATGTTCATTTGCTGATTGGTCATTGACTGCTTCTCCCAAAGGATGCAGGTCCCAGAAGGGTAGGGACTTTATTTTCTGCACAGATGTGTCCCCAATGCCTAGAATGGTCCCAGTGCATAGTAGGTGCTTATGTTTTATGGATGAATGAATGAGTTGGTGGGTAGAAAGTTGGATAAATGGATAAATGGATTTATGAATAACCTAAGAGTTAGATATTATTATCCCATTCTACAGAGTAAAATCAAGGCTATGAAGTTTAAGTCACCTCCAATGTCACTCAATTAACAAGTAGGGAGCAGAAATTTGATGCAAATCTGATAGACTCCAGGGCCCTTCCTCTCAGTCACTCCTCCATTTCTTTGGAAATGTTAACATATTCAAGCAGGTTCCATCCCAAACTAGACCCCCTTGAGTCAGAGGAATCTTCTCCTCCATTCCCACTCACTACTTTTGTGTGCTTGGCTAGAGAACTTGCTTAATGTTAATTCTCATTAACATTGTTAATTTTCATCAGCTCTCATCATGTTTTCATCAGCTAAAAGCAGAAATAAGAATATCTGCTTAAGGAGTTGCCCAGTCCATCAAACATGAGATTGCACATAACCTTTCACTTCAAGCACTGTTGTAAGGATAAAAAAGAAAACTTGCTATGAATATAAGTCCCTATAAACTGTGATACTGGTACAAGTCATTATTACAAAGGCTCGGGGACAGGAGGAG
Organism: Cabassous unicinctus; assembly: GCA_029593785.1. Classification (NCBI taxonomy): domain Eukaryota; kingdom Metazoa; phylum Chordata; class Mammalia; order Cingulata; family Chlamyphoridae; genus Cabassous; species Cabassous unicinctus. The sequence continues at coordinate 8,205 of JAQZBX010030114.1, read as the reverse complement.
AGATGAGATATCGGTTGTCATGTTATCATGGCCTATTTTAGATTGTACATTCCTGGAAGGCAAAGACCACAGCTGTTTAATTTATTGTGCATGGAATGTTTGCCAATATAGGGAGGCATTATACTGGGGAAAGTGGTGTTCAAAAATCCAAGCTCATAAATTATTTCTACTTAAAAGAAAGGATTCCCTATATGCTCTTATCCAGCCCATGGCTTTAAATACCACCCATGTACTATTGTTTTCTAAAGGTATTTTTCCAGACCAGCCTTGATTCTTGAAACTCAGACTCTTATGGCAGCACCTGCCTCCTGTATCCATTTGCCAACCTGTTCTCTCCCCTAGCCATCCTACAGATATCCCACACCTGGCATGGCCACAATGGGACTTTGTTTCTCCCCCATCTTTATCACAGTGCATCATACCACTGCAAGACATTATGTTCCTGAAGCCTTGATATCCCCTTCCCTTCACTCCTCCAGACCTCAACTTAAGCCTCAAGAGTTGTCCATTCTACCTACAAAATATATCTCAAATGTATCTATTATTTCTTACATCCATTGTCAGCATCAAAGTGTCACCAGCAACCTTCCCTGACCAGTTGTCTTGCTTATATCCTTTCTCCCTACTCTCTAAACCAGGGGTTCCGTGAGCTTGAATTTTAAAAAATCAACTTATTGTTATTTTCTCTGACCTCTAACTGAAATCTAGCATTTCCTTCACTTATGAATACATGTAATAAATAAATTAAAGTAGTATTCATTTCACCTGACTGGCAAAAGGGTCTGTGGAACAAAAATGGTTAAGAAACCCTGCTCTAAACCATCTTCCACACAGCAGACACAGAGGTCTTTTAAGAATGTAAATCAAGTCATGGAATATTCTGCTTAAAATCATGCGCTGGCTTTCAATTGCACTCATTAATCAGAGGCACTCCTCACCACGGCCTCCAGGCCAGGCTATCGCCGATTCTCACAGCCTGCTTGTGATGGCGCTGCTGGTGGTGAGAATCAATGGAAGGGTGCAGGAGATCCTTTACTTTTGGTTGGTAGAAAACCGATTGCATAATAAAAGGTATTTCCTTTGAACTACATCCTCTGGGGCCCTGACCTCTGACGTTAATGCTGTCAATCTCACAGGGTTTCACCAGCATTTTGTTACCATAGTCACCAACCATGAAAAAGTTCCACATTTTTGAGAATGTGCTCAGGTCAAGCCATGCACACCCTGCTCCCTACTATCCTCCCACTTAAGGCCCTACATGTCTGTTCCTGCCTGTCTATGACGTGTCATTCCAGACCCCATCTCCCAACCCAGGCTCACTCACCTAGCCATAATGGCTTCCATTTGGTACCTTGAATGCCCATGCCTACTTCAACCTGAGGGACATTTTAATAGATGCTTCCTCTGCCTGGAAGGCTCCACCCTCATTCTTCACAGGGCCAACTCCTTATTATTTAGGCTTCACTTTAAATATCAAAGATTTTCCTGATTATCCTGCTTAACTGAAGTTCTACCATTATTCTCTATCTCATTACTGTTTTTTTTTTTTAATTTCCTTCAAGCACTCATCAAAATCTGTTATCTTTTCAATTTATGTTTTTCCATATTTATTGTGTAACTCTGCTCTAGAAGCTAGGGTCCAAGAAGAGGGGCCTAGTCTGTCTCCCTAGGATCTAGCACAATGATTGGCACATGCTACGCCAACCATTAGTGGCATATTTTTGTGTACCAATGACTGATGCACAATAAATATTTGCTACCCATAACAACACACCATGCAATAAACATCAGCAGTTGGCATTACCTGTTTAGTAATTGTAAAAATTTTACTCTATATTTGTTCTTATTTTAATAATTATAAAACTCCCCTATTGTCCCCCCTTCTTTTTTCCCTGAATCCCTGGCCTTTTTCTCTTCACATTCACATGGCAGAGGACCCATTGAAAAAGAAAATGTAATTTATTTGAGTAAATGTGGGTCAAATTCACTTTCAGAATATTTGTCCATATTGTGTGCATCAAAAAAATATGTACAGGAGATTTTGTATTTTCTTCCATATTTAAGGCCATTTTATTCAATTTAATTATATTTGAAGGGATATAGGATCACAATCTTTGGCTTCATGTCTCTCTCTTCACATATTGGAGCCCATCTACCAGCCCTGGAAACCCTATGATCTGAACATTCCAGATTACTCACTTTTTTCTAAGAATCTCAAAGTATGTTCACCTGCCCATGATTTTGCTCATGTGCTCTGTCAAAAGACAAATTGAAGTCGAGTTATAGTGTGTAGCATTTTATTTAGGACACTAAAATTGCGATAGCAGCAAGGAAACCATTCGCCTGCGAAAGCCGCCTCGAGACCGGGAGCTTGCAGCCAGTTTGAGAAACAGAAAGGAGGAGGCTGGCCAGATTCTGCTGATGGTAGCCGGGCCCTGTTAGTCTTAGAGCGACAGACACCTCAGCAGATACAGATGGGAATACGACCATGGCCAAAGGCCAGTGAATGCCAGCATGGAAAGTCACTGCCCAGTGTCCAGGCACGCCTTGACACTGTGCATGCCTCTTCCAGGTTGGAGCTTGTAAAGATGATGGTGCTGTTCATGAGGAGGCTAATGATGGTGACAGTACTGGCGGTAGGTGTTGGAGGCGGAGCCAACGTCAATCACTGTGCTCCAGACTCTGTTCTAAGTGCTCTACATGTATATCTCATTTAATTCCCACAGAAATCTTATGAGAAAGATAGCATTAATGCCATTTCCTAGACGGGATATGCAGGTGCAAATTTGTTAAATAAGTTGCCAAAGACACACTATGATTAAGTGATAGAGCCACTCCTTTGGGTGGGGTGCCAGGGGAAAGACTAAGAGTAAAAACTTTGAAGAGACTGCATTTAAACTTGAAGTGACTAAGAAAATCCTGACTTGGTTTCGATTTTTTTGGTTGTTTGCTTTGCCATCAGGGAAATGGGATCTTGAAATAGAAATGAGCTTCATAAATAGAAAAATAAAGATCCATTTCTTATTCACCAGTTCACAATTCTCAACTATCCGTCCACTGCACCTGTCCTCCATGTTTAATTTTCAATTCAGTGGACGGAAGAGACCATCTTTCACCCATCATTGTATTCTCAGTGCCTAGCACAGTACTTAGCACAGAATATACCCTTGGTAAATCTTTTAAATTGAACAGAATTGTTGTAACATCCATATTATTCACTTACTGAAAATTCTAAAGCAATTGGAAAGACTAGATTAAATTTAAGTAGTGTTGTCCTAAAAAGACACTATAAGGTGGCAGAAACGTGAACTTGTATAGATCATTCCCCACCCCACTCCCCTACCCCCACGTTAGCTCTTTAAGAACCCATCTTGAAAATGGGTTCACAGGTACTTCTATGCTCTAATTTTTCATTTTCAGGGTAAAATATGGTCATCATTTATAAGTAAGCACCTTCAGTCCATTATGATATATACAACAAATTTGTAAGCATTTTTAACTAATAATTATAGCTTTTGGTTGAAAGTCCCTTCCTATTACCTAGCCTATTTTTAGATGGCCCGTCTATTGCTTTATACATAGTGGTCGCTGTGTAGGCAGATTTAGTATACTTATTTAAATGAACTTACTTATTACAATAATGGCATTTTACTGGCATCTCCCTCCCCCAGGAATTTGTTTTTCTAAAGTAATCATCAATCCCTTATACAACTCTGAAAGTTGTTTTGTGTTGATTCACATTAACACAGTGAAAATAACATAGTAAAAATTGTTTGGATCCACAACTCCCTAGAAAGCTTTATGACATCTCGTATACTTATAAGAAAATGACATCAGAGCTAAAGTCTAGTCGCATTAGTCTTCTCACTGGCCAATCCCCGATTTCCGTCTCTGTGACTTCTTTCATGTACACCATGTCCTATTCATTTAGTCCTTCCTTCCTTCATTCATTCGACTGTTTATTAATAACTAGTATGTGCCAGGCACTGTGCAATGAGTAATGGATAAAGTGGTAAATAAGACAGTGAGGAGCAAGCAGTCCTTTGGGGAAAATCAATATGCAAATAGTCAATTTCAAAATGGAGTGGCAAATGCTATGATGGGGGCAGCCCCCAAAAGGAGTAGCCCACACACATTGTTAAAGGACTGCCAAAGATCCCAGGAACCTTTTGGAAGAAAGTACCACCTTAACTGAGAACTGGGATTGCAAAGTCATTAGCCAGGGATAAATGGAAGGGAAAGAGGGTTCCAGGCAAAAGTCTGGAGATTAGATGAGTGAAAAATTCAGCGTGGCTGCAGGAGCTGCTGAATGGGGTGTGGTGAAGGATGAGCCCTTCTCTCAATTCACCCCAGACTTCTGCGGGAAACTGAGTGAAGCCTTCTCCATGAAGCTGTCTCTACCCCAACCTCAGCTCTCTATGACCTCTTAATTCTCTGAACTCTTTAAGGTTTTATGTACTTTCCTAATAGGCTTCCTTCAGACATCTCTGTTCATCTCCAGGTCTAGCCTAGAAAACTGCAGCTACTTCTTTATATTATTGTAAAGGGCTGGGGCATACAAATAAAAGAAAATGAAAATTAGGCCGTCATCACTCTCCCATCCCTCCCTCGTCCTTTCTTTTATATGCCAGGAAATCCAAATGCCCGTGGGATAGACTTAATTAGAATCTCCTAGCAACCATGCTGCAAGGTTGCTACAAGTCTGGGTATATCACTCTATGCAGAATATTTATAATATATTTATAGTATCATATTAGAGCTCACACATCAGAGACTATTTTATTAGTGACCTTTATATCCCAGGGAGAGTAATAATAAAAACATTATTCATTATGATTTATTTTTCAAAAATCAGCTATTTTTCTTGGGGGGAATTGTATAAACTCTGGAGTTCATTTTGCTAAAGGTTTCATATAGCTTATGAACTAGTGTCCCAGAAGATTTGAGCACTAGTTCACCAAAATGAATAATTTTCATCCTTATGCACCAAAACAATAATACTAAGTACGACCTAACATTTATGCATGCACAGACGTGCTCAAGTTTTCTTCCTATGCCGAGAAATAAAAATAATGGGCACATAGTAATTTTAAAAATAGGTATATTTCATTTTCAACAGCATCCTGGTATCTCCCAGTAGAGCATATTTTCCCCCCTGCTTGCAATATGCAAAGAAAGGACAATTTACAATCAATGGATTCTGTCTGGAGCTCACAGCGAAACTGCCCGGTGACAATTCTTCATTTTGAAAAAATCCTTAGACTGTTAAACCTTATGGGTCGGTCTTTTACTCAGCCAAATATGGATCGAGACTTAGGGTGAATGCCCATTTTAAATGAACCTACACCCGTGATTTATGAGGAAGTAGCCCTTCTACTAAACCGTTTTCACAGATGACTGTGGTGGCCATGTTAGCAGGCTCATTTCAAGTTTCCTTCTAACAAAAGATCTCGCTCTTGCTCTTTGAAATAACCCCCGGGGAGTTTTCCTTAGAAATGGCATTTTGCATCTTCTGATTTAGCCTGTGTTTTGCCTACCCATTGACTGGCACGGGGTCCCTGCCAGTCAACGGATAGGCAAGAGCTGGTCCCTGCTCTTCAATCTCCTTTTACAGGATGAGATGCGACACGTGACTGCAATGAGGATGAGAGCCAGCTCTCTTAACGTACAAAGAGAACACAAGCAGATCTGAGACAGATCATACAATTCTTGGACCTTAAAATAAAAGGTCAATTAGAATATAATAGGATGGTCTGGGATGGATGGAGATAATAGTGAGGAAAGGAATCTAAGCAGGGTGCGGGAGGGTTTATTCATTTTAATTATTAAACCAACAATGACGACAATCTAGGGCAGAGTCAGGGCACACAGGTGGTGGCAATGCTTAGGCAGGAATCTTCTGGGGTTCTTTTCAATTCACAATAATTTTGTAAGAGTTGGAAAATATATCCTCTTTTCTGACGAGCTATAAAGAAAGACTATTAAATGGAATTACCATTTCAGTTATTTCTGAAATAATTCCCAGCTTGTTATAAAAAAAGAGATTGGACAATTCATTCTCACATTGCTTTTTGGAGGAAATTCTTAAATGCTGTATTTTAATACCAAAGATTGCCCAGAGAGGTGTTGCATTATACAATAAGTTTCACAAGAAGATTAACTACACACAAGCTGTCCCTCAAGCAGGGAAGCCGTGTTTTTTATATAAAATTCATAAATGAGAGTGTTCATTTATTCATGATTTTCTAACATATTCTAAGGCAAGCAATGCCTGGACTTTTATTTTTATGCCATAACTTAAAATATTTGAAGAAATGTTCATCAATCTCTGATTCTATTATTACACTTAAGAGTACACTGAGTGCTCTCTCATGGGGTTGTTTTTAGCAGAATTGCTACCCGGGCATGATATCATGGCAAGGAAGACATGACTTCCAGTTTGTAAAAGATGACTGATGTGAATTCTTTTCAGAACTCCGGATGGCTAAAAAGATAGAGCTTGCCAAGTGAGACTCATTTTTACCAACAATGTGCTTATTGTCAGGGAATAATCTCTTTTTAAAGTCCATAGTGATGCAAGAAAGCAGCAAGTCAATAACCATAGATGCTTTAACACAAACAGAAAAGTCACCGGGGAGGGACAAGTTTTCAAGAATTGTCTTTGTTTGCGCTGCTGTAACAAATACACACGGCTGCCTCCAATAACAAGAGTTTGTTGGCTCACAGTTTGGAGGCTGGAAGCCTAAAACTGAGGTATGGGCAGGTCATGCCTTCTCTGAAGCCTGTCGCATTCTGGCAGCCACTTGCTGGAAATCAATCTCTCATTCCATCATGTGGTCATATCTCCTTAGGCCCCTGCCATGGCTTTCCAATTCCGTGTCCAATTTGTCTTTGCTTATATCAAGGGCCATACTGATTTGATTTAGCCCTATCCAAACAGGATCTTCAAAAACCCCACTCTGTGGGTATGGAAATGAGTCCACACCTGCAAGATCAGGGGTTCGGACGTGTCTTTGTGGAGAACAAGAGTCAAATATGATAAGAAAGTAAAATTTAAAGTTTGCTGTTTGGTGAAACTCCCAATGTATAGCCAAAAGAGCATTCTGTGTGATCAGGAAGAATTCTCTCGCTAATTTCAAATACTAAACAATAAATGGAACTCTTGAAGCTCACAAGTTTCCTCTTAAAAAATGAAGAGAAACCTTTGCATTTTGACAATGGCTCTAATTCTTGTATCACCTCACTAATCCTGACTCTATTACTGAGTAGTACCATATCAAATCTAATTATTCTTACAGTCTCTATGGAATTTCTACAAATCTATACTGATCTATTTCTCTAAGGGCTGCCCCAGTTCCATAAAACCAAACTGAGCACTGTAGTGGGATTTTACTTTATCTTCCTGCCCTGTTCAACTGAAGTCCCAAGATTTTTCCTGTTAAATTCCAAAACAAGAAGAAATGGTTGAAATGTGGGTGCCTTCTTTTGCTCCTCTCTTCCTTGTGCCTCAGCATTTAGCCTTTCCTTCAAGCCTGAACCATCCACTCTGACCTACAGAACTCATACTTTCTTCATTTGGAAATGCCTCCAGGACCTCAGTACTTATAGCTAAGTCCCAGAAGAGGCTGTACTAATATGAAACGCACATCCCCGTAGGATTGACAAGCAATGTGTTATTGCTAAAGTCAAAATAGGGGTAACTATGTGCTTGGGTGTGGGGCAGGGGTTATATTTTCAGGGTAATTTTTCTGTAAATATAAATCTAAAACTTCTCAAAAGATAAAGTTAAAAAAAAAATCATGATCATTCAGGGAAGACAATGATCCAAAACTACCAAGACATGTGGAAATGCTATTCAGAAGGATGCTCAAACTATCATAGCTATCGCCTTGTGAATCATGGAAATGGGCATGAAAATGACCAATGACCCAAGTACAGAATAATGTCTAAATTCCTCAACCCAAAAAAACACTTTTACCATCTCTTGTAATAGAAAAGAACTGTGTTGGCAATTGAACTGGAATCGTTGTACCTACATTTTTTATTCCATTACACACCTCATGTAACATAAACTTTACTTCTAAGACTTCATGATGAAACTGTGATTGTGTTAAATGAAAATAGAAAATGTAACTGAATGGCCATAAAACAGGCATTGCCCTTATCACTGGAAAAAATAATATAATATAATATAATATAATATAA